>PVIU01007584.1:0-90958 GCA_004026605.1 Ondatra zibethicus | reverse complement strand
ACCTTCCTAGGCCTGAATGGAGACGAGAGGGCCTTGGGCTTCCCACAGGGCAGGGTAACCTGCCCTCTCTTAGGACTGGAGGGGAAAAGGGGAGGGGGAGTGGGGAAGCGGGAGGGAAATGGGAGGAGCGGAGGAGGTGGAAATTTTGAATGGTACTATTTATAATGCAATAATAAAAAATTAAATGTGGAAAAAAAATAAAAAAAATAAAAAAAAGAAATGGAAAAAAAAAGAAAAATAAGCCACATAAAAATGGGAAATTCACAGAGTCTGGATTATGTATATTATTGTGTTTTCTTTGAATTTTTGACTGTGAAGGAGCTAAGTACAGAGAGACATTTCATTGTATGGGCTGCTAAACTAAACCAGCATGTATATTGTAATGGTATCTTGACTTCAGAATTTGGGTCTAAGGATATGGTGCTTTGGAAAAGAGGTTTTTCTTTTGTTTCCACAGAAGATGAGAACCTGTGAAATACTTATAGACAAATGTGGTTTGATAGAGCACATCCTCCTGAAAGGTCACTGTGAACACCCTCAAAAAAATTACTTCACCCAACTGCTGACTGAGATGAACCTAACACACAGGATACACCATGAAAGACCTGATTAACAGTACTCCCAAACAGCAGGAAGCGGTATGGACAAAACTATGCCCATAGTCCCAAATATTGTTTATAAATGTTCTTTTGCATTTAAAGGGGGATATGATATAGATATGAATAATTTGCAATGGTATGGATCTTGGTTTATTGATACAAATTTAAGGTCAATTTTGTTATATGTATATGCATTTCTGATCTTGATTAAGGTATTGTGTTTGCCCAGCTCATTTAAAAATGTACTGTGTAATTAAGAAATATAAGTTAATAGATAATCATCTATAATAGTCAAGCTTGTAGTCATGGTAGTTAGATTTTCTAGATGTATAGAGATATATTTCAGTTAGATAGGTATTCTTCAAATCTTTCAGAGACTTTCAGAATATGGCATTCAAAATGTTTAAGAACTTAAGACTTTTCATGACAATGAGACACATCTGCTCCTGGCAGCACCAAGCTACTTCAAGAGGATGATGGGCATTGAAGAGGCTCCTTATGGAGTTTGCTAGCCATTTGGGCAAGAAATTGCTCTTGCCTGGACTGCTTAACTGAACATGCAGAAACCAGAAAGAGATGACTTCTAAACTTGCCTAAAGGTGAGATGATCCTTCGGGGTTTCTGCTTCGTGAAAGAGTCCGCAAGAAATTCTGCAGGATACAGAAGAAAGTGACTGGCAAACTGCCAATATAGGCAGACCTATCTTTGAAATTTTCTGCTTCATGGAAAAGTCTGATGGATTCTATGAGCCTGTAGGCTGAAGATGGATACCCCAATGGTACAGAAAAACTTTGGGTGACTGTCCTGGCAGCAAGATATCTCTGTCAATTCTAGAGTTTTGGAAGTTGCTTACAATGCACTTCCTGTTTACTTAAGTAAAATCATATCCTTCTGGAGTTTTTGCTGGAGTTGAAAAATTTATAGTTATAGTTATAGTTTTCCTTAGTTAAGGTAAAAGATAAAGTAGCTATAAATATTGTAAATACGATTCTTATTTGATACCTTTTTTTATATGTAATTTTACTTTGTTAAAGTTAAAGCCTTCCTTTTTATTTAAACAGAAAAGGGGAGGTGATGTGATAGTCCCCTCTGTGTGCTGTAATTACCATTAATGAATAAAGCAAATTGCCTTGGTCTGTTGATAAAGCAGAATTTAGGTAGGCAGGGAGATGGAACTAAATGCTGGGAGAAAGAAGGGTGGAGTCAGGAGATGCCATGGATCTGCTGTCATAGATAGACTGCTTTGCTGGTAAGTCACTGCCACATAGTGATACACAGACTAATAGAAATGGGTTAAATTAAGATATAAGACTTAGCCAATAAGAAGTTAGAGCTAATGGGCTAAGCAGTGGTTTAATTAACACAGTTTTTGTGTGGTTATTTTGGAGCTAAGCTAGCCAGGTGGCTGGGAAGAACAAGCAGCCCTCTTGTTACACAAATGTGATCTGCTGCCATGACTTCCCCACTCTACCCTCAAACTCTGAACCCAAAAGAACACTTCCTTTCTTAAGTTGCTTTTGCCAGCTCCTTGGTCACAGCAATGAGAAAAAAAATGATCTATACAACCACATCCTCAGGGATTTATCTTTTGTTGATATTATTACCCAACCCATGCCATCTTTCTAAGGAGATGGCTGTGAGTTTTGATACATAGTATTGCTAGACAAGGTGAAGAACAATGCAGACATTATCCTAAAATTGGAGTCCAGAATTCAGAAAATCTAACTGATGAATGTTCTACATGCATCTTTTAAGCCAGTAAGATATGCTCTCATCTGTGAGGGCCTAGAACGATAAGGCCTTTGAGGAAAGTACTGCTGGGTGGGTACTGTGCAGAGGAGCATACCTGGAGTTCTCACCTGGAGCTGACTCCAATCTTTAGAAGATGGTCACCTGAATCACTACCCAATGAGGACCTGTAGCTCTTCCCAACCTCCATGCTTAAGGCTACTGTGAAGGGATATCTTACCAATCTGACCAGCTAAAAGCAAGTAAGAGACAGCCTGGTGTCATAAGCTTCTAACCTTGGGTCTAAAACACATAACTGTCTGTACCAACAGGTTAAACTAAGTTGATCCTTGACTTCTGATAAATATCTAGCAGGAAAAACTACTCAATAATTATTTTTACACAAGGGACTCTGAATATCATTTTAAAAAATGATTTATTTATTGTGTATACAGTGTTCTGCCTGCATGTATGCCTGCAGGCCAGAAGAGGGTACCAGATGTCATATTAGATGGTTGTGAACCACTATGTGGTTGCTGGAAATTGAGATCAGGATCTCTGGAAGAACAGCCAGTGTTCTTAACTGCAGAGCTGTCTCTCCAGTCTCCTAAATATCATTTTTAGCATGAAGGTTTTGACGTTTTGACCTTTGTCTTCTTTTCCTTCCTTTGTGAGACACCCAAACTCTTGGTTTGATTCTTGAATGAAGCTGCTCTTCCATCAATAGTATCTGGCTTACCTCTTGCAACATGACCCTTGCCTTAATTTTCTTACCAATTTCTTCTTAAATTGGAATGTAATTTCTGAACCCTGTATTGTCTTCAGGAGATGCAGACTCTCAAGGGTGGGGCTGGGTCTTGGTATTCTTTACTATCTGTGTTCTTTCCAAGCTTTCTTCTCTCACTTTTTTCTCACACCCTGTTTGCCATTTACTCTGTCTGTCTGGGATGTTCGGCTTCCTCATCCTACCTGCTCTTGAGATCGAGATCTTTTTTTTTTTTATCTTGGCTTTTTGGTGTAAAAAAACAGTAGGTCTACTCTTCTTTCCCAAAGATTGTTTATTTGCCCCAGCATGCCAAGATGAATTCCATTAATATATAATATTATTATGGAGAAATTAGAAAGTTCTGAGAAAAAAAATCATTTGACAGTACTGGAAAATTTACCATTATCACTAAAGAGCCAAAAGCTGGATACATATAATTTAGGAACAGATGCTCCAAAGCAAGTGATTGATGATGTTATCCTTTAAATTAGACTTTTGAAGCTGCTCCAAGGACTTGTGGCCAGCATTCTAATTATGTCACTTCAGTCTCAAGTTCCTTCTTCAAAGACTCATTAGAACAGCAGTTTGAAGAGTCTTGGGGGTACTTGCCTCTTCCTACTCCTGAGTTTCTACCTTATCCTTTTGCTGCCTAGCCATCCACCTTTACTGACCATCTACGTAGACTATTGTGATTCTTTTCTCAGTCCTTCGCACACTATTGTGTGTGAACTGCTTGTATAATTGTTAAACCCCTGACTCGAGTAATTTCAGACCATTGAGAATCTTTTGCTGCTGCTGCAACATATTAGCTCATTTCTCCTGCCCTTTCCCAGCTTTCTGCAGGTCTATATTTCACTCCTGAAACAAAGGCAGAGACTGATGAAAATATTCTTAGTTAAGGCGTTGCTTCTGCTCTTGTGATTTCTAAATATGTTCAGTTCCCTGGTTATTGCCTTTGAGAGAAGCAGTGAGAGAAGGAGAGCCTTGTTAATATCAGTTCAAAATCTTTCCAGCGGATTTTGTCTATCTTTGGGTTGTGTCGTGCATCTGGGCGACATCTGCTGAGTCCTACCTGGTTTGTTTGACCAAGTTTGGAGGGAAACATGAGGATGAAGAAAGAAATAGATAAGAGACAACTGATAAAGTCAGGAGGGCATCCAGTAAATACTGAGATTCGCCTCCTGTTAGTTCTCATAGCCTTTATATACCCCAATTCAAAGGCAAGAAGCTTCCTTACCAAAAAACAAAGAATGAACAAAGTTATTGCTTCTCAATTCCCAAGACATCAAGGAACCACACCTCAGGTCAAAACATGCTTTTAGTAGCCACACTTTGGGTCAAACCTTCTGTCATAGCCAGGGCGGTGGTGGCACACACCTTTAATCCCAGCACTCGGGAGACAGAGGCAGGTGGATCTCTGTGAGTTCGAGGCCAACCTGGTCTACAAGAGCTAGATCCATGACAGGCTCCAAAGCTCAACCCCCCCCCCCAAAAAAAAGCTTCTGTCATATAACCTTGAAGGAGAAAGAATTGGTCTGAACTCTGAATGTTTCTGCTAGGTCTCTTCCTGCACTTCCCGCATCCTTCTTACTCTATCCCCCCAGAAACACCATAAAGCATTCAGATCTTCCTGAGTCACAGGCTCCTGTGGCACACCCTTCTAGATTTCCTAGGTGATTTTTTTTCCAGAAAGTGCCACGTTGGCTGTTTCCTCACTGAGAGTCAACTGCAATGCCCCCAGGCTTCTGATCTCTAGTGTCTTTGACCCTGTTTGTGTTTTCCAGTGTTCTTCAAGGAATGTGCTGTCTGGGTTGAATGAGAAACATCCCCCGCAGGCTCATGTATTTGAGCTGGGTCCCCATTTTTGGTGCTGTCTGCGGAGGCTATGAAACCTTTTGGAGGTGCAGTCTCGCTAGAAGAAGCACATAACTGAACTGGCTTTGAAGGCTCATCCCCTTACTCCATTTTCTGCTTGCTTTCTCTGCCTGCCACGTGCAGTTGAGACATCACCTTTCACTTCCCTGCTCCCGAGCCATGCTTTCCTATTATTTACTTATTTATTTATTGCTTTCCCCCTTTGATGGATTCTATCCCTCTGCAACCACAAGCCAAATATACTCTTTCTTTGTTAAGTTGCTTTTGGTCATGGTATTTTATCATAGCAACAAAATAAAGTAGCCACGACTAAAACATTACAGCGAGGGCCTGGAGAGATGGCCCAGCAGTTCCCTTCTGACGGAGGACCTGGGTTCAGTTCCTAGAACCTACATGGTGGTCCACAGCCATTTGCAACCCTAGTTCCAGGGGATCTGATGTCCTCTTCTGACTTCCACAGCCAGCCAGTATACTTGTGGTGCACACACATACAGACAGACAAAACAGTGATACACATAAAATACAATAACTAATCTAAACATTATAAAAACATTACAACGAAATTATAGCTTACTCTTATTTTTAATTTTATTATTGACTACTCTTATTTTTAATTGATATGTAATATTTATACATGCTTGTGGGATAGAGGGCAGATTTTTGAGTGTTAAAAACATCTATTCTTTGAGAATTTTATACAGTGCATTTTTATTACATTCTTTCCCATCCCTCAACTTCTCCCAGATCCTTTCTCACTCCCTTCAAATCCAACTTCATGTTCCCTCTCTCTATCAGAAACAAAACAAAACAAACAAAAAAGCCCCAAACAAAAAAACAAAAGAAAAAGGCCTCTGAAAACATGGAGTCAGATTTGCATTGGCTAAGTACTTCAGAGATGGGGCCTGCGGTGGAGTGTGGTTGATAGACCCAGCGTCACTCCATTGGAAAAAGCTTATTTTTCCTCTCTCAATAGTTACAATTTTTGAATAGCTTCTCAGCTATGGATGGGACTTTGGGCCTTCACTCCCTCTTTTGTGCTGGGGTTTTGTCTGGTTTGTAGTTGTGCAGGTCTCGTGCGTGCTGTCACAGTCTCTGAGTTTCCATGTGCATCTGCCCTGTTATGTCTGCCGTTTCCTTGGAGTCACCCACCACCTCTGGCTCTTATAATCTTCCTAACCCCTCTTTCACATAGACCTCTTGGTGGAGGGATAAGAGAAAAACCAACAGTGTTGTAGAATATTATCTTAACTAGGCAAAGATGTGTTACATTTGTTTATGCTGTAGAATATTACTTTAACTTTGTAAATGTGTGTTACTTTTACTTATGCTGCATAGCAATGTAAGGATGTGTGTTTAATTATGTAAAGATGTGTTTGTTACGTCTGTTTCATTGCCTGCCTAAGATACCTGATTGGTCTAATAAAAAGCTGAATGTCTGATAGCTAGGCAGGAGAGGGCTAAGCAGGGCTGTCAGGCAGAAATAAACAGGAGGAGAAATCTAGGCTCAGGCAGAAAAAGAGAAAGAAGAAGGAGGAGAGAATGAGGGCGATGCCCAGGGCCAGAAGTCAGGCAGTCCTCAGCCAGCTAAACACAGAGAAGCAGTGAAAGTAAGATATACAGAAGAAAGGTGGATAAAGAGAAACTGGTTAGTTTAGGTTAAAAGGTAGCCAGAAACGTGCTAACCTAGGCCAGGCTTGCAAAACTAACAATAAGTCTGTGTGTCATGACTTGGGAGCTGGTTAGTGGCCCCAAAGAAAAAGCCTGGTGCAACTTAATAACTAAATAATTTATTACTTATGTATCTTTCTTAGGGTTTTATTGATATACCTACTGCAGATCATTTCCTGTTGCCTGTGGTCAAGATGCAGGAATACTCAGCTACTTCTCCAGCACCATGTCTCCCTGCAAGTCACACCTTAGTGATAATGGACTGAACATCGGAAGCTGTGAGCCACCAAATTAAATGTTTTCCTTTATAAAACTTGTTATGGTCAAGGTGTCTCTTCCCAGCATTTGAAACCCTAACTAAGACAATCAATAAACACAAGTGAGTCTGTGGTTCCCACAATTATTTTATCTGTTTTTCATTCTTCTGAATACCGAGAAATTCTAAATAAAGAAGGTATTACCACATAATGCCTCTCTTTTAGACTTATGCAATATATCTTTTGTTTTTACTACATTGTGAGTCCCAGATGTTGTTTCATTTGTTCAGAAATAAATTGCCAAAGGGAATCTATGAGAGGGAATCATCTGGTCCAGCCCCGTCATGGGAGAGAAACAGCTGTGTTGAGTTGACATCTTTTTTTTTATTTTTGGTTTTTTGAGACAAGGTTTCTCTGTAGACCAGGCTGGCCTCGAACTCACAGAGATCCACCTGCCTCTGCCTCCCGAGTGCTGGGATTAAAGGCGTGTGCCACCACCGCCCGGCTGTGTTGACATCTTAACGCATCTTTGCTTGTCTAGTGAGTTCCACCAATGCAACTCAGAGGTTTTCTTAAGTCATTCCTGGGTCACTTACTGGATCAGTACAACTGAGGAAAATATTCAGAGATGTGTTTCATATGGTCAATGTGATATGTGAGAATATTCCATTATGTCACAAAAAAAGCAAGACCAATGGACAAGTCCCCTAAACTATGTTGAGTACCAAACCAAAGTTTGCCACCTGGGTGTGATGTTTAAGACAAGAAGATTAAATGAAACGTGTGTGTTGAGAGAAGATGTGTGAAATTCTATATAGAAGAGATGCAGAAAATACCGAGTGTTGCTAGAATATTTTTTCCCAGGGAAAGAAATAGCAAAGTTTACCTATCCTTCCTCCTAAGGCTCCAACAACAGACTGAGGTGTGATTCCACCACGGTTCGTTCTGGGAAATCCACGATTTGCTGTGCTTCCTTCCAGAGGTGAGGGGTCACTTACAGGAATGTGAATGTTTCTTCCTGAAAGGACACACTGCACAGTCTTCACTCGGTGGGACGATGACTATCCCACAGTCATACAGATGGAGTCGCACTGACCTGCTCTTTCTTTATCTGCTCCAGCCCCTCCCTGAGGCCACACGCAGTTAGGGCTGAGTTGCACACAGTAGATGGTCCAGAGCAGCTGGACATGCAGGCAAGGGTCTCAACTGTATTTCTTGCAGGCTCCCTCACCCTGGCTACTTTGTGGCTTCTCCTGCTCCCATGTTACTTGGGTGTGGACGGCTCCTGCGCAGCAAGCTATCCTGTGTGCCACAGGTTTTCTTGCTCTGGGCCTGCTGAGCTCTACATTGCCTGTGTGTCCTATGACCAGTCATTGAAACCAACAAATCTCTGCCCAAACTTACGATGCTTGTTCCTGCTCCTTACCACCTATCAGGACGACTCTGCCTAATGGGGATGATGGCTCTCAGCAAGTCTTTAGGCTGAGTAAAACAGTGCCCACAGGGCCTCAGGCACAGGCAATGTACTCCTTGACATTGTCCTGTGATGATATAATCTCTTGACATCCCTTTCAGGTCAGCTTGATACTGAGACCACAGCACTTTCCTTGTTAAGTGCATGGGTTCTCTCAGCCTGTTTCAAAAGCCTTGGTTTTCCTACATGGAGATATAATTTTTGGTCATTTTTTTCTATTTTCTTCAGCTGAGAAAAATGTTAAAATTTTATAGAAGTGAACTCTTTGAAAAAAATACTTAGAATACAGTTCATTCATTATAATGAGGGAATTAAAATCATTTCTCTGTGTATGTGTGTACGCACGTGTATCGTTATACATGTGGAGACTAGAGTATGATTTTGGCTATTTCTCTGGACTTGTTCATCTTTTTTTTTTTTTTGTGGGAGACAGAATTTCTCATTGACCCAAGACTCACCAAATAGGCTAGACTGACTGGCCAACCAGCCCCAGAGATCTACATTTTTCCTCTTTCCCAGGCTTGGATTACAAACCCTTGCCATCTTGGCCAACTTAAAAAACAACAAAAAACAACCCAACTCCCCTTCTATCCTCATATCCTTATGCTTTTAAGTGAAGGACTCTATTGACCGAGCTCCTCCTCCTGCCCCAATATCATCTCTTTATACTTAATTTTTATTAGGCCATAATCAGACTATTTGTTATCCCATTAAAATAAGTTCAGAAGTAGGAGGTTCTAAAAATGACTTCACATCAGCAACACAGTGACACCATCATTACACATCAGGCCACTCTCTGATCTTCTGTTCGGCTGTTTTCAACATGCTGATTAGCAACTCCTCTGGATACAAGATGGCTGACAGACCCTCATGCTTTTTTTTTCCATGTCTTCAATGCTATCTTAAAGGCGAAGAAGAGCAAGTAGCTTTCTCCTTGTGCTTGCCTTCCCCCATGAGAACCAAGGAGAGAAATCCCTGCCAGAGATCCTGTATGGGTTTGCTACTCAAATGATGGTCCTCAGATCACAGCGCCTTCCGCTTCTGTAAGCTGATTAAAATGCAAATCCCAGGCCCTGTTCTACTTAGGGGTCCATGCTTAACAAGCTCCCAGGATGCTCAGACACAGTGGAGTTTGACAAGCATAGTCACTTCCTTGTGTTTTCTCCAGAACTTGATGACCGGGCTGTCCTGTCATGAGGATGGAAAGTAATCTTTTCCCATCTCTCTAAAGAAGACGGGAAAGGGCAAATAAAAGAGGGGAAGAGTGTTGCAGAGGCAACCAGAGCTTCCACCATAGTTCTCAAGGCAGGCGGGGGTTGGGTATGCAGGCAGTGCTGTTTGGTCGTGTCTCAGCCGCTTCTCACAGGAGGCTGAAACATTTGCCACGTGATTGTGCAAATGTTCCCTATATTGACACTCTTGAGGTTTACATCCAACCCAAGCACATTAAAGGAAAAACATACATTTTAGTGTAAGTGAACAGAAAAAAGTTGTTTGTTTTCAATATTCCTGTTGATATAAAAGAATTTCTTTTCTGCAGTAACCAATGAAATCTGTTCTTTCTCTCTATATATGCATGTATCTATAATCACCTCTGGTTTTTTTGTCCTTATTAAAATTTTGCTAGATATTTTGAATATGAAGTAACTGGGTGAGAGGATTTGGGGCTGTTTTGAAAGATTAGAATCCAGCTGTTCCAAGGCCAAGTCTTCTGAAAGTGTTCAATAAAGTAAAATTGCAACAAGCTGTCTAATCATGTAATGTAGGGAGGGAAAAGTAAAGTGGGCCCAGAAAAAAACAAGCTGATGTGGGGCACTTCCCGACCTGAGGCAAGGATCTTTTTTTTTTATTCAAAAATTTACACTTCCTCCCCTTCTCCCAGTCCCCTCCCGCTCTCCCCTCTGCCTCCTCCCTCCCCCTGCATCCTTAAGAGAGAGTTGGGTACCTGGCCCTGTAGGAAGTCCAAGGCCCTCTCCCCTCCATTCCGGCCTGGAAAGGTATGCATCCAAATAGACTAGGGTCCCAAAAAGCCAATACATGCAGAAGAGATAAGTCCCAGTGCCATTATCGATGGTTTCTCAGTCTGCCCCCATTGGCAGCCACATTCATAGTCCGGTTTGATCACATGCTCATTCAGTCCCAGTCCAGCTGGATTTGGTGAGCTCCCATTAGATCAGGCACACTGTCTCAGTGGGTGGACCAGCCCCTCGCGTTCCTGACTTCCTTGCTGAGGCAAGGATCTTGCAATCACACACTTATGGCATCCTTGTTTGATTTCTTGGTGATCGGTGGCTGACTCGTGAATGGCAACATAAATACATCTGCAGCCTTATTCAGAAGCCTCTGTGTAAAGGATCTAGTTAGTAAAGGGCATTGAAAAATATGTAAATCGATCCTGATTTGATCATTAGAAAACACATACCCATAAAATGCCATTTTTTTTCTAACCCATAAATATGTGCAACTGAAAGCAATGACTCTATCCTACTTAAAAACATGCATCTCAGCTGGGTGTGGTGGCACACACCTTTAATCCCAACACTTAAGAGGCAGAGGCAGATCTCTGTAAGATCAAGGCCAGCCTGGTCTACAGAGTGAGTTCCAGGATAGTCAGAGTGGTTATACGAGAAACCCTGTCTTAAAAAACCATTAGAAAAAAAAGAGAGAGAAAAGAAAAAAAGAAAAATGATCTGCCATAAATTAAACAGTGAGGGATAAGATTAATAGGAATCTCATTTACACAATTTACTTGATGTAAAATAGTTCTTTGAATAATGAAGGTAAGGTTTCTTCTGAATCCTAGAATCTAAGCAATACTTATATGTATAATTCAGCTATTATTTGGTTTAAATGGGCTTATTGGGAAATGTTAGCATTTTTGCTATTTTCTACAGAGAAAAATAGTTTCCTGTTTATCAAATGACTCTGAACTTTTGAATTACAACCCATTTTTGTGTTCAAGCTGTCTGTATTGTTTCTCTGCAGTTGTAAATAAAATGCTTTTACATTAAAATGAGTTACTGTACAAAGTGCCTCACTACGCCATAATAAAGATATTAACACTTTATACTTAAAAAACAAAGCAAAACCAATCAACATGCATCTCAGTGTCACAGAGAGGAAACAACCCATGCATTTTAAGGCAAGGCTAATAGATAAACATTCTTTCTCTCTGTCTTTTGTTATTATTTATTTTTCTATATAAAGAAATTGAAAATAAAAATATCGATTATCTTCCCAGTCTTGATTCCTCCAGTTCCAGCCTGTGTACCCTTACTTAGCTTCCTGTTGCGGTTTCTTGAGCCTCCCAACCAGAGACCTTTGCAGCAAAGAAGTCATAGTCTCAGAGCATTCCTTACCAACCTGAAGACTGGCACCCTACCTACCCTTCCAGGCCAGCATGACTCCCTTTGCTCAAGAGAAATCACCACAAAGCCAATGGCATGTTTGTACTGCTGGCCGTGACTTGAGTGGGCACGAACTGGGCACGCACCTTCTAGATACCATTAGGGACTTTCCCGGAGCGGCATTTGTACATACCACTCACCTAATGATACAGACATTTGATGAGACTCAGAAACCCAAACACTGAAAGATTAAAAGCAGCTCTGGGATATTCACCTTCAATACTGAACTTGCTTTTTTGTTTTGTTGAGATTATTATATTACATTCTTTCAGGGAAGATAGTCTATCAACAAACAAACAAACAAAAAACCCCAAAACAACACCCCAAACCGCTAAACTCAGAATTCTTCCCAACTTACAACAAACTAAAGGTTTGGGGAAACCTTTAAATTCTCCTCAGTTTAATTTCAATTCTATCACCTATCTCCGACATAATTTTTATGCCTGTCCAATGACTTTCTAGCTTCCTGTGCGCCATACTTTGTTGCTATTGCTAGAAAAACAGTGTTATTTATTCATCATCTCTAGGGCCTCTTACAGGTTCCAGGAAGCAGAGAGAAAGAACAGAACAGCGATTAAGAGCTATTGGAGAAAGGGGTTATTTTTGTTCCACAGTATCCATTACCCCCTTTTCAAACAGCATCTTCACATTTTCTAATGCCGCCTGCACAGGTTCAATGGGAAGCACCATCAGGTGGCAGCAGGGTAGGTTTATGATCCTTGGGAGTTGGCTGAGGAGTTTAAGAGCAGACGTTGAACATGCCAGTGCTGATAGTCCCTATTCCACAGCTCTGACAAAACGCCCACGGCTGGGCAATCTGCAAGGCAGAGGGTGTTAGCTAGTTCTCGGTTTTGGGGCTAGCGGGTAGGCAACTAGGATCAGGTTGATGGTGAGGCTGCCATCACAGTGGTAGGAGCCGGTACAGGAGGCAGAAATCAGGTGCTCAGATGCCAGGAGGTCAGGCCTGCTCTTTGTCCTTCTTCTATTTTTATTAGCAGACAGTAATTGTACAGGAGAATAGTTTTAATGATAGTTTCATGTAAGTATATAATGTGCATTAATATTTCACACCACTACATTCTCGTATACTCCCCTCCCCTGGTACCCTTCCTCTTTGTCTTAAAACATTACTTTTGCACACATCGTTAGTGTGTATGTGTGTGTGAGAAAGAGAGAGCGGGAGATGGATAGGAAGCAGGAGAGCTAGCATGCACAATATCACTGCATGTGTACGAAGGTCAGAAGACAACTTTCAGGAGCCAGTTCTCTCCTTCAGCTGTAGGTTCCAGGGACTAACCCCAAGGCGTGAGGCTTGCATGGCAAGCGCTTTCACCCCGAGCCATCTTGCTGACTCCCCTTTCTTTCTCCACACCCTCCCTTCTACCACTCTCCTCCCCTACCCTGGAGTTTTGTATGTGAGAGAAAACAGGCCGTATTTGCCTTTCTGAGTCTGGCTTATGATTTTCAGTTCCAAATATTAATCTACAAACGACATGATTTTATTCTTCTTCGCAGCTGAGAAATCCTCTGTGGCATCCACATGCCACTTTTCCTTAACCGTTTACCTGTTGACAGGTCTGTAGACTAATTTCATGCATGACTTGGCTACTGTGAATAGTACCACAACACACATGGTCTTCACATGCCTCTGGACGCGTGAAGAACCTCCGCCTTGAATTCTGGGAGTAGGCGTGCATTCACAACAACCCTTTCATAAGCCAGAGCTCTGTAAGAACGGCCTCAAATCCCTGTGAAGGCAACACCTGCAATGGCTTGGGCTCACCTCTTAAAAGTCCCACACCACCGCCAACCCTGGCTCACTGAAGATCTACAGCCCTACACATACACCTTTGATCAGACCCAAACTGAAGCACTGGGAGCTTCTTGGAAATTAGCTTTGTTTCAGGAGGACAGGTCCTGCTCTGGCTTTGCTGAGATTTGGGAGCCTGGGAAGAACTGTCATAGCCTGGAGTCACTGCGACCGTGTGAGAGTTTCTTCTCATTCTGTATGCTTTTGGATGTCTTTTCTTTTGTTTTCTTTCTTTTTCTGAAGACCTGGTACTGGGATCCCCCTCCCCCCATTTTTTTTTAAGACAGGGTTTCTCTGTGTAGTTCTGGCTGCCCTGGAACTTGGTGGAACTTGATCTGTAGATCAGGATGACCTCAAACAGAACTATCTGCCTACCTCTGCCTTCCGAGTACTGGGACTAAAGGTCTGTGCCACCACCTCCTGGCTGGGACTCAACGTATTTATTTTAAGGTCACCTCCTTCCAATTTCTAGAGAGAAAACACAAAAGAAACAGGTTTGCTTTTAAACACAGACAGCAGCTGGAGCTTAAAGTGTGGCTGACGGCCCTGGATGCCAGAGCACTCCAGGGCACTTCAGGATTCCTGAGAAAGAAGCATGGCTTCTCTCTTCCTGGTGTGGTGATCTCAGCATAAGGCTTGCTTTTCCCGAGAGAAGTTATGGAGCCTGGACATCAGGCTGACAGCTGGAATCAGCCTCCCACACCTCCATGTCAGAACCAAAGGCTAATGGCCACACTCTCCTTTTAAAGAAGGTGAAGGAGGAAACAACTCCTAATCTAAAACCAGAATGTGGATTTACCACCTCGTTCACCATGCATGTGAGAGATCTGGGGGGAGGACGTGTAGACCAGGCTCTCCTAGTAGCCTGACAGAAATCTAAGCCTTAGTTTCAGTTCACTATAATGGGACAGAGCTAAACAGACCGTCCTCAGAAAAACCACAGCCTTCTGATAGCCCAGCAGCCCCCTAAAGCACCTTTGCTGGCTCAGCAGGCACCCCCCAGTCTCCTGATAACTAAAGATAGCTTTCCCTACCCTGCTGCCGGAAGGTTCCTAACCACTAGGACTTTCCACCTATCAGCCCCCATACTAATCTTTCCTCCACCAATCAACCCCAGATTAATCCCTTCTCTCTGGAATTCCCCTGACTCTGCTGAAAAGGAGCTTGTGACCTTCTTTGGGGATTGCCAAGGGCCATTCCAATGTTGGAATTAATAAAGCGCTCTTGTTATTGCATATGTGGCTGTTGGTCTTCTTTGGGGCCTTCACTCGGACCCTAACACATGGGTCCCAGTTCTTGTGGAGGTCTGACTCCAAAACATTCCTCACTGGCAGCTCCCGGAGCTCCTCAAGGCTGGCCTCCCAAGCTCTGACTCTCCATCTCTGGTGACTGCATTGCTTGCTACACTCTTCTCACGAGAATGAAAGAAATCTGTTTTAATAAGTGAATCGAGAAGAAAGATGCTGTTAAGACAGGGAGATTGTCAGACTGTGTGGTGACATGAGCGAGAACGGAGAGGACCTGTGTGTAGAACTCTGTCCCTGGGTCTCAGCTACCTACTTGTTGGGTAGTTGATGTAAACTCCAAGGCCCAGGTAAGCATAGCTCCCTATAATTTAGGGGGCACAACTGTTTGCCTACATTTCTCAGAAGTATTGAGTGAATTTGTGGAGCTGTTTGCTCACATAGGCACTCATGGGACCTCTAGCCAATGGGATCACTCTTCTGCAGGGTAAATTTGATAAAGCCATCCTGTGTCTCAGTTATGATTTCTCAAGTTGCCATAGTTTCTTAGCTGAGATAGTCATTTGTTAATCTAATGGGAAATAATTTCCCAAATACATTTAGAAAAGACTTAGTTTCTTCCAGAGTTAATATTTTCTTAGGATTACTTTTTTCCTCGGCTGTTACGAAGCACTAAGTAAGGGAAAATCCAGCAGAGGAAGCAGTTCATTGCAAAGTGTGGCTCAGGCAAGATAGAACCTATTTGATGGTGGTAGCACCGTGGGTCAGTGTAAGAATAATCGAAACTTCATATCGACCTCTTAAAAAGAGGAATGCTTTGGCTCTCTGGCTAATCTTCAAGTAGAAAACATCTTTCTTTCTTTCTTTCAATTTTTTTTTGAGACAGGGTTTCTCTGTGGCTTTGGAACCTGTCCTGGAACTAGATCTTGTAGAACAGGCTGGCCTCGAACTCACAGAGATCCACCTGCCTCTGCCTCCCGAGAGTGCTGGGATTAAAGGCGTGCACCACCACTGCCCGGCGAAAACATCATTCTTTAAGGAAATAAAGTCTTTTTATAGTGTATGTTTGTGTGTGTATCTATATCTGAATGTGTGGGCCTTTGTCTGAATGGAGGCCAAAAGAGGGCATCAGATCCTTTGGACTTGGGGTTATAGGTGTTGGTGGGGGACGCCTGTTACCCAGATGTTGGAGTATAAATTCTGGTCCTCATGATTGCACAGTGAGGGCTCTTAGCTACTGAGCCATCTCTCCACACACTCCTTTTAAACCCAACAAAAATTCAAAGGAAGTAAGAAAGACCTAGATGAAGGAAATGCAGATCTGCAGTTGCTATGACACCGAGTACATCAGTTTACTTTCACACTGGGATCAATATCTACATAGAATACATTCAATATAGTGAGAGATAGGTTGAATATACTTAGAATGTGCTTATTGATAGAATAAAGTCCCAAATCTCCCTTATTTACCAGCATTAGACTATCTTATCTACTATTTCAACCTAGAAATAAGTTACATCAAGGTAATATAGAGTCAAGGGCTCTTTTTTTTTGACTCTTGCAAGAACCATGCCACCTCTAAAGTGTCTGTAGATTTTAGGTAATAAAGAGGAACAAGTGATGCATTTCAGGGCAAGACCCCTCTCTGACTGGGTTCTTGTGCACAGACAGGGAGTCAGACATGCAGGTTGACTTTTCAGTGTTTCCTTGGCAACATGGAGCTGCAGGTCAGACTTTATTGCTTCCCAGTCCCAGGAAACACCTAGCAGCTGTCCACGGCCGCTGGAGCTCACCTGCCCAGCACTTGTGGTTCACGATGTTCTCTGTGTCTGGAAGAGTTCTGAACACATAGTTCCCACCTTGGCTGGCACAAAAGACGGAGATAAAAGACCTGCTCTCCCACAAGGCATCCCCTGAGAGGCTCATTGAGAAGGAAGTGTTTCTCCTTTCATGAACTTGGCTTTTACAGGACTAGATCATTCACTACACTGTATTTTGTACTGAAGATGTATTTTTCATATTAGTTGAATCTTTTTTTAATTCAATCTTTTCAAATGACATATTTTGATCACATATTTTCCCCTCTTACAATTCCTCCAAGATTCTCCCCACCTCCTTACCCAATTCATGTTCTATTTTCCTCTCTCTCTCTCTCAAGCAAACCCCAGGATGAAAATCAATCAAACAAACAAAATTGATCAAACAACAACAAAAGCCCAAACAAACAAAAACCTACAAAAAATAAAACATGAGTTTGTCTTGTGTTGGCCAATTACTTTCGGCAATGGAGACGGCCATGGAGTGTGGTTGATACGCACAGTGGCATTGCATTGAAGAAAATCGCTTTTCCCTTTCCAGGAGGTCTCAATTGCAAATAGCTTCTTGCTTAGGGGTGGGTCCCCATGTTCACTTCCCCTTCTCAGTGCTGGGACCCTTTCTGGCTTTAATGGGGGGGGGACCCTATGCCTGCTGGCACAGTCTCTGTGAGTTAATATGAACATCAGCCCTGTTGTGTCTGGAAGACACCATCTCCCCGGAGTCATCCACCAGCTCTTGGTCTTACAATCTCCCTGCCTCCTTTCCTGCATACATCCCTGAGCTTTGAGCGGAGGGCTTTGATGAAAACATCCTATTTGGACCGAGTGCTTTCACTCTTTCATGATTCAGTGGTGGGTCTCGGTGTTAGTTCCCATTTACTGCAAGAAGAACCTTTCTGATGTGGGTTGAGTGAGGCATTGACCTGTGGGTGAAGCAGTATGTCATTTGGAGTCATTTTATTGCTATGTTCCTTTAGTGGTATAGTAGTATCAGGTTTTCCCCTATACCCATGACCTATCTATTCTCAAAATTTAAGATATTTTGTTTTTCATGTTGTCTCTCTAGACTAACCACATTCCAAGATGGGAGCCATAACTAACTCATATTTACATATATTGAAATTTTTAAGTAAAATCAACAATCATTCAACATATATCTATCAAGGGAGGCTCCTGTCTGTGTGGCTGGCCTCACAAGGTAGGAGGAAATTGTCTTTGTGAGTTTAAGCTGACAGTGTTATTTAAGACATGGGGAGCGGGTACCATCCCCACATGTTGATGAAACCTATACTACTACACCAACCTTGAAAGGCAATCTTGTAGCAGAAATCAAAATATATAGCAAATATTATTTTCCAGCTAGGTAACAAGAAGCAGAAGTTTTATAATATATGTACTCATGAGTATACTTTATGCTATAGAATTCATTATATCAAAAACCCAACTAATTAAATGAACAAAAATTGGAAGCACCAAAAATACACTGGGGAGGGCATAAAACGTCTTTTACTTCCTTTGTGTGTGTCTATGTTATATATATTTATGATCATTCTTGTTTGCTTTTCTGTCGCTGTCATATACACCATGAATAAATGCAAAATGAAGAGGAAAGGGTTTATTTCATGTTACAGGTTACAGCCCATCACATAGGGAAGCCAAGGCAGGAATTCAAAGCCAGACTTTGAAGCAGAAACCACAAAGGAGCATTGCCTACTGCCTTGCCCCCAGGCTCACATTCAGCTACATAGACAGCCCAGGCCTGCTTGTCCAAGGATGGCACCACAGTCAGATGGGCCCGCCTACTTCAGTTAGCAATAATGCCCCATAAACATGCCCACAGGTCAATCTGGTAGAGAAGTTTCTCTTCCCAGCTGTGTTAAATTGACAATCAGCCAAGATTAGCCAACAAAAAGTGAAAACAGAAAACTAAATAAAACAAAAATAAAAAAAAAACCCTATGTTGTCACCAACAGGATTGACATTCCTTGGATTGAAGATCCCTAAATAGAGATGACTTAGTCTCAGATAGGGATGCATCTGCTCTCATCTTTCTTCCCTTTTTTGCACAGATGATAGGGATACTTTTCCAGCTCTACTTGCAACATTTTGTTGTTTAAAACATTATATTATCTACCAAGTATTTTCTAACGGTTGCATACAATCTTAAAGCCATGAATGCCTCTGAATCTCCTTTAGGGTAATAACTGAATCCTTGGACTGGCAACTCAAAGCCCCCCATGATGTATCCTTTTTGCTCTGCTTCCATGTGTCCTTTGGAATGTCCTGGACGGAGGTAGAGCATCCCTAGTTGGATGCTCCAAAGTCACCTATATTTTAGGATATCACACTTTCACACGATGTTCTTTTCTTCTGCAATACTTGTTGCCTGGGTGCTCCCTTCCCCGTGAAAGCACCCTGTCTGCTGTTGCATTAGCTTCTCTGGATGTGCTCTCATGTCTGTGATGACTTCTCTGACCCCGGAGGTCTCTGGAGATCCTCCGTTTCCGCTGTTCTCAACTCCCTCACTCCATGCTAACACCATCATGTGCATATAGTGTGTCTCCACCATTTTTTCACTGAACACAGAACTACGTTCATCTTTGTACTGCTCTTTGAGTATTTATATGACTGCTGTGCATAGAGACATGATAGGAGTAGAAATTATGTTTCTTTCTGACATTGTTATGAATCAGTTCACTGGAGAGTTTGCTCAGTAGTTAAAAGCACTTGCTGTTCTTGGAGAAGACCAGTGGCTCTGTTCTCAGCACCAACACAGTGTTCACAACCACTTGTAACTCCAGTTCTGGGGGATCCGATTCTTTCTTCTGTCCATTGAAGGCACAGGATCTCATGTGGTACCTAAAATATATGTAGGGTCACACACATACCTATAAAAGAAAGTAATGATCACTAGCTTTTGCTCTGCTATTGTTTTGCCCATCAAGGTGTGAGGCAAAGGCCCTTGGTCCCTCATGTTAGATGGCTGACTTGTGTTTTTATTTGAAAGCCTGTGCACTCGTTCCTTACCCATGATTTCCACATTCCCTGTGAACCTTGTTTTAGCTTTTTTTCCATTCTGATATTTTTGGCTCACTTCCTCGACTATTGATCTCATCTTCGAGCTCTTCTGGGCCGGCTTCCACCTGTTTCTCTCTGGATTTTCCACTCCTTTGTAAGCCCCATGGTAAGCCCTGAGCCAAAACCTTCAGAAGGCTGAGCAGATTGCCATGCCATCCTCATTGGCCACTTGGCCAATCCATAATAGACCAAATGATGAAATTCACACTCAAATGTGTGCCAGAATACAAAGACCTCACCAAAAATTCAGGAGCAGCTCATTTTTATTCTATCTTTTCTTTTTCACAGAATGTGGCATCAACACAATTTTCCCTTCCCGCAGTCTACTCAAGGAACAGTATACTGTTTATGTGTGTGTGTAAGAAGGCTGGTCGTCAGATGCTAAATGCAAACACACGGACATGTGACAAAATTAGCCTGTGACCTACCTGTGCTAAACTGACAACAAAACCCAGCTGCTGTGGCAGTGCAAGGTCTGGAAGCAACCACATGGCTGTCTTCCCAAGGATGCTTAATCCCACGCTGGCCTGCACGCTGGGTGGAACACTAAGTATGTTTGTTCTGTATCTCAATTCCCATTTTCACTCACAACCATGGAAGTTTCATAACATAACAATAGAAGGACCTCGTGGGACTTGCTTTAAGATTGAATATTTAAGTATTTATTTTTGTAATTCCAGAACAAGAGATGACCTACTGATACTCAGTATTTTGCGTATATTTGTTTGATCTTAGGTATAGTGATCATCATTTCAGTCCACAGACAGTAAGGTAAACTGAGGCAGAATGGCTCTGTAGACCCTGGGGTTTGAGTGCTGAGGGAGCTGGTGTTCCTGTCATGCTGTGCTGCATGTTTTTGGATTCTGGTTTTTGGAGGGCAGTGTCGTCCAACTTATCAAATGGGAATCCATGAAATGCTTGGTACTCACTTATGAAAGATTGTGAGCTGCTCAACAGAAATGTAAATTTCAGTGGTGTCTTATGTTTTCAAGTCAACTCTCTGGAAGGAGAGGAGAGTGAGAAAGTCATTGTATTTAGTAAGCACTGCATATTGAGGTAGTTTGTGAACTCTTAACCACACTTCTGCAATTTAAAATGTTTTAATGTAAATATTTGTGGGTCTACTGTTCACATATATGTGTGTGTACACATGCACACATGCACAAGTGTATATACGTGTGTGTGTGAGAGTGAGTCTAAAGAGATGTGATTACTGCCTTAAATTATTGTACATAGGCTGTGTAGCCTGCATTATAGATTTGGGAAGACAATAGCTTTTGCCTAGAGGCTGTTGAAATATAAAGGAGGAAGGTAGAGTATTATTTATGCAAATGATTTCAGTAACTCTTTTATCTCCCACAAACAGTTTTACAGTTTTCTTTTATGGATAGAGTTTTCAGCTAGATGGTCCTCCACTGACATGCAGTTGTGACTGAGTTCTTCCTTTCAAATAAATTTTCCAGATGGAGAAGGCATCATGCACACAGCCTGATGTTTAGCGTCTTTTGTCTTTCTACTTCAAGTAGGACAGCAATCTCTGCCCTGCCATCACCGAGCACCTGTTGGGCGTAATGAGCCGTATCCTTCATCACAGAGCTTTTAGACGGGAATGCTATCTGAGCTTTCCGAAACAATTTCGAAGTGTTAAAATTAGAGGATCAAATCTCAAATTGGAAATGAAAACAAGTCGAGTTAATCCTTGGTTTGGAGATGTGTACCATCAAGCTAGAGGAAACCTGTGGGCTGGAAACCACGCAGAGAGGCAGGCTGGTAATTCTGCTGTGACTCCGGGACAGTCAGAGAGAAGCATCTGGGGTTGTTCAGTTTCCAGGGAATTGGAAACACTTCATCCGTACCAGATGAATGAAAATAGGGATCAAAGGCTCAGAGGCCAGAGTGAGATGAAGGGGCTCGAAGCCAGATTAATATTTCTTGGGAAAGCTTAGACTATTGCCCTCATCGTTACAGTTGCTGGGTGATTTCACACCTCTGTTGAAAGTGTTCAAATTTCATATCTCCTCCTACTTTGTCCCAATGTGAATGTAGGGAGCCCATCTTTTCTCCCCCCCCCCCAGTGGTTGCAATTAGCCTTTGCCAGTCAAGCCGGCTGTATTATAGGAAAGAGCCAGGGGGCCAGTGAGACATCTCAGTGTTCAGTAAAGGTGTTTGCTGCCAAACTGATGATCGAGGCTGGCCATCCAAGTTTCACCCAGCGCCTTACATAATGAAAGGAGAAGAGCGGCTTGGACAAAGCCTCTGACTTTGTCCTCTGACTTCTTCATGTACGCCATGACACAGGTACATGGGCATACACATACAAATAAATCTAATAAAAAAACGAAAAAGACAGGAGACAGAAACTTTTAGCCTAGTATGTACTTTATTTGGCTAAAGCAATTTCTTTGAAACCAATAACTCACACCTTCTATTTAAGCTAGTAAGTATTCCAGGAACCAGGATTAACTCAGGGACAGCTGAAGGATTGTCTTGGGGACTCTTGGCGGCCATAACCAGGTGACTTAATTTCATAATAAATCTCTTGGTGTGTCAGTCTCTCTGCACATGTAAAGATTTCTGTGGCTCTGTGCATTCATGTCACTGTCCTTGAAGTGAGCCCCTGCTCTGTGCAGCCCTATGAACACATTTCCCAGTGCCACTCTAATTGTGAATTAATAAATATTTGCTCTTAGCTCACCTCCCCTACATGTCTACAGATACACTCTTACTAGGGGTCACCAGAGTGGTCACTCTTTCCTTGTGAGCATGTATTTAATATTGACAAATGATGAAATCACACCCTTTATATAAATTTATTATCTAAAATGTCATAATTTTCTCAACTTTCAAACTCATTCAGATACATTACTTCTTCATTTTCCCCAGTAACTCCATAGGGGAAATAGTTTATTATCATTTCACTGGTTACAGTAATGCATTTCTTCATCCCTTGCCAATGATGAGTGATATTTTAGATGGAAGTCTTTATTTTGAGGACGTCACAGTTGAACCTCTGACACGTAGGTCCTGAATCTTCCTTTCTGTGATATCATTCTTTCTTTCAAATAATGTCCACCATGTATCTTTTATGTTATAGCTATTAAGTGGACAAAATTCTTAAAGCATAATGAAATGTGCTTGAGGGTTATGAAGTGTTTTATGGGAAATTGTCTTGGGCCTCATCAAAGGTAATTTAAAAATAGTCAAGAAAATAGTTTTGAAAATCTGCCACTTCCTGACCATTCCACTTTGTGAACTGCTTAAAAAATCAAAACCAGACAGTGGGAATCCATGTAAAATTACAGTGTCTTCATTTTCTAGAGCAGCCCTTAAACTTTTCTGTACTGTAAACATCCTTGGAAATGACCCGTCACCCCCAACAACACTAAAGTCATTTGCTGCCTGCATATCTATGGGGAATGTAGATGGCAGACACAACACCTTCTTGCAAGGAAGAGGCAAGTCGACGTAACCATCTAAGCGCCACTACCGTGAAACAGGTGCGGCACATGGCAAGGAAATGCTACAATGAGCCTGTGAGAGATTAGCCATCAACTCTTGCCAGCTTCCCTTCAGGACTATTCTGACATACGCTTGTCAGATATCAAAAACGTTTCATCTTATTATTGGCACTTCAAATTCTAATCCATTATGAAGCAGTTCTTGACATAGGTCTCAGTCACGGATCCAGACGCTGTCATTTCAGAAGCCCGGGAAGCACTGAGCCTCTCTCTGTGTTCTGCCTTTGAACAGAAAAGCCTCTGAAATCTTAAATGCTTTTATTCGGAAAGCTTCCCAGCCAGCTGCCTGACCCTGAAAACGAAGGTCATCCCAAGTCTCTCTGTCCTGCCCACCTCCTCCATCTAGTTATCCTTCGATATCCCTGAGTTCCTCCAATCCTTCTTGAACCAAGGTCTACACTGCAGACCTTCCCACCTCTCTCTATTTTTGTGCATATTTTTCTAGCTATAGAGTGTATATAGTATCACTCATTTTGGTGGCTTGATATCAGATATTTTACTTCCTTTTTTCTCTTTCTTTCTTTCTTCCTTCCTTCCTTCCTCCCTCCCTCCCTCCTTCCCTTCCTCCCTCTCTCCCTCCCTCCCTCCCTCTCTCTCTCTCTTTTCTTTTTTTTTTTTGAAAAAGGTCTCCCTGTGTAGTTCAGGCTGGCCTGGAATTCATGGTAATCCTCCCTCAGCCTCCCAAGTTCTGACATTACAGACATGTGCTATCATGCCTGATTTTACTTTTTTGATGGACAAGACCATCTTTATGCTTATTTATGAGGTACAAAGCAATGTTTTGGTCCATGAACATATGTAGCGCAGTGTTCATCTCAGAGCAATTGGCCTGTATGACATCTTAAACGTTGATCATTTTTTTACATGAGAACATTCTAAACTCCTTGGAACTATCGTCATGTGGTACAGAATGCTTGCTCTACTGAGCCTTAGAACACCATGGCTGATTTCTCTCCACTGCACACATTGGGGCAATTTCCCTCTCCCCCTCTCTCCCTAGTCTTTGTTAACCAGTACTCTATTATAGAGTTCTGCAAGATCAGCTCTTTTAGATCCCACACACATGAATGAGATTATGTAATCATGCAGTGTTTGTCTTTGGATACCTGGCTCACTTCATTTCATATTTGATCTCTAAGTTTGCTCATGTTACTCCAAATGTTAGAGTTTTATGCATTTCAATGGCTGGATAGTATTACATCATGAATATGTACCCTATTTTCTTTATATTGACATAGGGTTGAGTCCATATCCTGACTATTGTGAATCATGAAGACACAGGTGGTGATTTTTTTCCTCCCAGTGATTTACTTCTTTTGGATAAACATGCCCAGAGTGGGATTGTCAACTCATATAACTGTTCTGTTTAGACTTTTGAAAAACCTGCATACAGTTTTCTGTAATAGCTGTAATAACTTACACTGTCATTAACAATATGTAAGACTTTCCCTTCTCTGGGAATGAGGAAATGGCTCAGTGAGTAAACTACTTGTTGCCTAAACATGAGGACCTGAATTTGGATCTGACGCACCAATGGAGAAGCCAGGAGTGGTGGCATATATCTGTAACTTCAGTGTTGCTGTGGGAAACAGGCAGATCCAGGGGCTCACTGGCTAGCCATTCTAAAAGAAATGTGAGCTTCAGGTGCAGTGAGAGACCCTATTATTAAAATAAAAAGAGAGAAATCATGTGGAGAGTGATAGAGTTTGAACTCCTGGTCTCTACATGAGCACATATAGGTGAATGCACATATAAAAACAAGTGCATAACACATGTACATCACACACACCACACACATGCACTTAACACACACAAAACACACCACAAATACACAAATAAATTCATAAACCACACACACCACAAACACACAAAAGCCACCATAACCACACAAAACTACACACATACCACAAACACACAAATACATACACACAAATACCACACTATACTCACATACCACACACATACTACGCACACACAAACCACACACATATATACACACACCACAAATACACACACAGCCACACGTGCACACACAGCACCATAACACACACAGCACCATAACACACACACACACACACACACACACACACTTCCCTTTGTCACACCCATACTAGCATTTGTTATCTTTGTTTCCCAGATATTTCATGGTTTTCTGGATTTTTTCACATAGCCATTGGCTCTTTATATGTCTTCTGAGGAAGGCCTATTCAGATCAGTAGACCAGTCATAAATTTTATTTTTGCTCTTGAAATAAAATATTTGACTTGCCAATAAAGTCTTATTTTCCATGTGTAAAGCTGATTTCCATGATTTCTGTATTCCCATTTCTTTAGTCACCCTCCATCGCCTGACAGAATGTAGTTTCCTCGAGTTGCAAGTGACGCCATGTTTAAGCTCTTTTCACTCATCAGCTTTGTCCTTTGCTGTGCTCATCACCGTCCATGCGGCAAACCCAGGCTCTAGCCCTCCATCAGGAGGCGCCTTTCCCGCTCCATTTAGGAGTCATGCAAAGATCTTTTCGTTAGCTTAAACACCTCTGATCTTTATAACAGAGCAAGCTGTGGAGGTGTGATGGGGAACCTTGTTAACCAATCATCTTTAAGAGGTGGGTCTTAGTTAAGCCACGGCTTTGCTGGGACCCAAGGTAAAAGCGGCCAGCGCACCTCCAGGTGCTCACTCTCTCTGCGCCTTTTCTAGTGGGACATAGACGTGCTTGCATTTTTTCTTTGGATTTTCTCGTTTCCTGTTTCGTGAGTTTTCCCCTTATAATAAATAAAAATATAATTGTTTTATCTTTAGCTTGTCTGGTTAGTTCAACACAGGTGTACAGAATCAAAATTAAAAACAAACAAACAAGCATTTTGCCATGACGCCCTAACTCATAATAATATCCTTCAAGACTCGCTCACACTAGACAAAGTACTTTGTAGGGACAGCATATTTAAATGCAAGTTACAAAGCTGAGGATCAACAAAAATATAATCCCTGGGCCCCACAACTAGAGACGGGTTGTACCAGGTGCTTGTTTGAAGCTCTGAAGGAAGGAGATTTGGTGTCACACATGGGTAGCTGGAGACTGAAGGCAAAGGCACTACCAGGGAGAACAAAGAAGTCATGTGATGTTCTACCAAGTTCCTGAGGATTTAGCTATCTGACAAAATAGTGAAAAGAGTTTACCAAAGTAACTTTGACTATGTGAATTTTAGAAAGTGTTTAAGTGTTCTTCTATCCGTGGGATTTTTTTTAAACAAATATTGTGATTTATTATACTACTGCATGACTATGTTATGTATTTGAGATTATAATTGAATACATCAATGATGTCTGTTAAATATGTTGGGGCTATCAGTGTCATTAAATTCAATTTGCAAAGTCTAGGATATCAAGAGAAAAATTAGAATAGTTAAACAGTACCAGGACACAGGTTCAAAAACATTTAAAAGAAGAAAGCATGCCCATAAAGAAGAAGTACCCAAGATGGGAGAGGCTTTGTCCATTAGCACTCCTGGGAATGACCTGACTGGGCATTGGTGAAATGAAGAGAAGATAGACACATAAACACGTGGACAAAAATAACTGGGAATGAGCATAGCTCTCTGATGGACAAGCCACAGAACCCAGGAAACTCAGTGTGTTTGTTATATATAGTTGAGTAGGGAGATGGGATTATTGCACACAGCCTAACAAGGATGTAAGTTTTACAGAATACAGTTGAATGAAGGAGGCAAGTTTAGTTACTCACAGTAGGAATAGTCTCTGTAGAGGCAAAGTCTTCAGGCTGTAAATATCTGGAGGTAGAGGTGGAGGGAGAAAGCTATAGTAGACAGCTTAGACACACAAGATCAACATTTACACATGGACCAGAGGAAGGCTTGCCATTGCCCATGGGTCTGGGAATCCTAGATATGGTTGTGTCCATGTCAATGACATACACTGATCTAGGATTTTATTTACTCAGGATTCCTCAGATCTCCATAGGAAGGAGTCTAAAAGACTTGGGGAGATCCTTGAGAAGAATCTCTGACCATTCCACAAACACCACTGTCCTTTCCAACTACTTGAATTTAGGAGTTCATTCTGTTCAGCTATATCAGCAGGCATTCCACATTTCTCCTTCTTTTCCATGTTCATCACAGACTTTTGTCTGTGCTGTCTGTGTTTCTTGGAATCCTACTCCCAAATCTTTGAGTGGCTTCTTGACACTCAATTCAAATATTGATGACTACTACTCAGAAACTGGGTTTCTGACTCTACATGTAATGACCACTCTCATGCCCTTCACTTCATGTCATGTGCCTGTTTCCTTATCTCTAAGTTTCTGAATTATTGGCTATACATTTCTGAATATATGGCTACAAGTTTCTGAATTATAGTCCTTGTAAGTTTACCTATTTTTATTTTTTTCACCCACTCCAGACTTGATCAAAGCACATACTTCTGTTTCTCTATGCTGCTTGGTAGGCAGGCAGGTATATTCCCAGAGAATGGCTGTTAATGTTGGATGAGCTGGGGGAAGGAAGATTGGCATAGGAGGCCTTTGTGATCTGTCGGGAATGCTGGGGTCAGAGAGGAAAGGGAGACTGCAGCAGGCAGTCTGTTACAGAGCTGGGGGTGAGACCAGGAGACTGGATCTGGAGTGGCAGGAGGATAGGTGTGGATCTGCTGTCAGCCTATTTGCTGCCCTGGCAGGAGTGGCCCTTGGATTAGCAGGGTGTGCTTGCTGCAACTGGGGACTGGGACAAAGCAACAAGTGGGCGTAAGGAGATTAGAAGTAAAAGATCTGTGGGATCCACAGGGGATGGGACAGGAGGCTGCCACAGATGTTCTACTGCAGGGCTGGGGATGAAACTGGGGAATCATATCTTGGGGAACAAGATGCTTTTAAAAGTTATATGGATACAAGAGAAAACCCAGGAATGAGTTAGTACACCAAATGTTCACATTTTCTTTCCTTGTGCAGTGGAAATTTCTGCATGCTACGTGTCAGTAAAATGAAGAACCATGAGCTATTCTATCTACTCGACAGCATGAAAAGAAGTAAGACAAAACATGAGTTGCCATTAGACATTGTTGCAGCAACAGCATTCCGGAATTGAAGTGCAGTCATCACAATCGCTCCTTTGTGTTTTATAGTTAGAAAGGATGACAAAGAAGCTTCATTTGGCTTATTTAAGTGGCAAGAATTAAAGAATAAAAGCTTCATTTGTTTTCTAAATACGTGAAACCATAGAACGTTCAGGCCAATACAGAATAAAGAAAAGCAGCTATCAAGAAGAAAACATTTTTCTCCCAATCTTTGAGGTTGAACCCAAGGCCTCTCACATTGTTGGTGAGTGTTTTATCAGTTATGTCTCCAGGCCAAAAAGAAAACTCTATCCTGTCTAATCATCAATGCTGGTAAGTGATGGAGAAAATATAAGTAGATGACAGAAAAGTCATCTGAAGTCAGATGGTGAGAATAAGAAACATATAGAAGCATGTTCTTTTGTGACCAGGCTTGAGCCATCAGTATGTTAGACAGTCTAATTCTTACTATATACTCAGGCCCATTAGAACTCCATTGTCATGTTCCTTTGTAGGGTGAATGTTTGATAGCATTTTGTAAACACCTTCGAACCAGTATTTTGCTGAAGTCATAGTAGACATCAAGAAAGTAGAACATGAAGAAAATTACAAACAAGTATACCAATAAGATGAGAGTTTGACTAACCATGCATGATCAAAGTTGCATATTTATTAGGGGTAACATAAATGCTACACCATAAATAAGTGTTCATTTTTCAAAAGATGTACTTGTCAGGGACCAGCCTCAACAAAAACACCACTTGTCGGGAAGAGGCATGGGATTCAGAAAAAATAAAAAGAATACAAAGATGTGAATAAAATAATAAAATGGAAAACATAGGATAGTATCAGGAGGGAGTTCCAGTGACTACTGAAATAACCTGCATTTAATTTTTCATACACTTCTACACACCAATTCAAAAGGGGAAGAGTGTTGCGCTGCTTGTTGGTTCCTGGCTGCCTGGCTAGCTTAGATCCAAAATAACCACACAGAAACTTTATTCATTAAATCACTGCTTGGCCCATTAGCTCTAGCTTCTTATTGGCTAACACTTACATATTAATTTAACCCATTTCTAAAATCTGTGTATTGCTACGTGGCTGTGGCTCACCGGCTAATGTTCTGACCTGTGTCTGTCTCCAGCGTCTCCCTATCAACAGGCCATGCACAGAAGGACCTCCCACACCAGAAGAAGGCAATAAAAGACTTCTTTAATATGATATAAAGGACAACACATGTAGTAGGGAGGACACTTGTTCATTCCTGACTGCTCAGCCCCAAAATAATCACACAGAAACTGTACTAATTAAATCACTGCTTGGCCCATTAGTTCTAGCTTCTTATTAGCTAACTCTTACATATTAATTTAACCTATTTCTATTAATCTGTGTATCGCCACATGGCTGTGGCTTACTGGCTAAAGTTTCATCTGTCTTCAGCAGGGCTACATGGCTTCTCCCTGACTCCACCTTCTTCCTCCCAGCATTCAGCTTAGTTCTTCCTGCCTAGCTAAGTTCTGCCCTGCTGTAAGTCCAAAGCAGTTTGTTTATTCATTAATGGTAATCACAGCATACAGAGGGAAATCCCACATCAAACTCAAAGAGTTAATTGCTTCAGTACTTTGAGTCACTAAGCCATTAATCCACAAATTAGTATTCTGTTGTTTAGGCAGTGAACCTACCCTAGACCAAGTATCCTAAAGGCAGCCACTCCAAAGGTCAAACCTCCTATTTCAAAAGAAGGAGGAGAAGTATGCTTGTATATCCTGATCATCTGTTAGGATGGAGTGGATCTACCTGTATATGCCATCTTAATATCAAAAGAACCAAGTAATCACATCCTGAGTCAGGATGTGTAGCCCTGGTTGTTGTTAAATATTGAGCAACCTCCAAACTCTCTGACCATCAGACAAGGTAAAAATAGGTTCACATTTTTGGGCCTCCACATATATTCTAATAGTTATTTGGAAGTTTTAATAAGAACAATTTTTCAAGGATTTTCTGGCTATTCTCAAAGACAAACCAACTAAATGGCTTTTATAACTTTGATTTCTATAGACCAATCATTTGCTGTTTCAGGTCAATGCCTGAGGTGCATACAGTGAAGACATTGATTCTTTTTGAAAAATATTTTCTGGAAGAATGGAAAGGTTAGAAAAGGTAGATGGAAGGAATTTATCCAACACTTAAACTTGTTCACTGAAGTTCAGCAAGCACAAAGTGAGCAATTCTTTCACAGTCAAAGTTCAGCAGGTGGAACGTGAGCAGTGCTTCCAGGCTCAAAGAGCTGCTGGGTAGGAGAGTGTAACCAAACAGGCATGACTGTCTCACAGGAAACATACAAAACAAGAGGTATCAGGCTTTCTTGTGTTTTTAGCTTAGTATTGATACATGTAGGTGTTATTACTAAACATAGATCTTTTTTGAAAATCTTCAGATCAAAGGAAAAGTCAAACAGCTAAAATACTCATTACAGGCAAAACTCACTTATCTAAATCCTACAGACTATTATGTGCGTGGAGATAAGTTAGAGAGGACATTAAATCCTAAGTTGCCATCTTAATGAAAGGACAATGAAGGAAAAAATGAATTCTAACCTTGTGGCTCCTACAATAGGTCTTGTTGAAGATTTTAAATGTGTATTCTAGCATCTCTATTTCCACATCATAATCAGTGTATTGATAATGAATGCATTTTTGTGAAGTTTTTTAAAAAAGATTTATTTATTTATTATGTATACAGTATTCTGTCTGCATGTATGCCTGCAGGCCAGAAGAGGGCACCAGATCTCATTACAGATGGTTGTGAGCCACCATGTGGTTGCTGGGAATTGAACTCAGGACCTTTAGAAGAGCAGGCAAAGCTCTTAAATGCTGAGCCATCTCTCCAGCCTTGTGAAGTTTTTGATTCTTAAGTTATAGAATGTTTGTTAAGGAGTCCTTTCCTCACCCATCAGATCTTCAAGCCCGAGAGAAGGGCTTTGGTGTGTGTATAAAGCTTGATTTTTCATTGATCTAGTCGTGAATAAAAGAGATCCACTGTTTGCTGCCCAAATAAGGTGTGATGGTTTGAATGAGAATGTCCTCAATAGTCTTATGACTTTAAACGCTTGATCCCCAGTTTGTGTCACTGTTTGGTGGTGTTTAGGAGGAGGGATGTACTTGCTAGAGGAAGTATGTCACTGGGGGTGGGGCAGGGTATGTCACTTGAGACTAAAAAGCCTCTGGCACTTCTAGCTCACTCTCTCTACTTTGTGCACGTGCTTCAAGAGGTGAGCTTTCAGCTTCCAGTCTTGCTTCTTTGCCTGCTTCCCTGCCACAAAACTCTGGACCCATGTGCTCTAATAAAAGTTTTATTTTATGAGTTGTGGTCATGATGTTTTTACCACCATTGAAAAAGTAACTAATACAGAATTTGGTACCTGACTGTGTTGTTTTGGGGGTAATGTGAAGAATTTTGGAGCTTTAGCTAGAACAGCAGTAGAATGCAGAGCTTAATGTGCCATTCTAGTAGGAGCTTTGAGGACAGTAGCATTGAGAGCAATGTAGACAGTGGAGTTTAGAGAGAAACAGCATTATCAACTCAGGAGCTTTAGAGAGAAACAGCATTGTCAACTTGACTAGATGCCATTCCTATGATATTTTGGCAAAGAATTTGGTTTCTTTCTGCCCTTGTCCTAAGGACTTGACTGAAGACAAATTACAAAGTAATGGAATAATTTGGGGGCGGGGGGACAGTAGAAATTTCAATGCAGCATAATATCAAATTTGTGGCATGGTTATTAATACAGTTATTAATGACTATATGCAGATCTATAATGAAAAAGAGTAAGTGGGTCAGAAAGAAATATAAACTACAGTTTAGGGCTGGAGAGACTGTTTAGCCATTAAAGGTTAGTCTCACAACAAAATGTACAGTTTAAAGATAAAAAGAGCACAATATATATAGTATTGAAACAAAGGTTTGGGTTGAAAGAGATTAGGATATTAGTGTACTGGAATAAAGAGGGAGGTGTCCTCAAGGCAAGATTCCACATGCATACCTACACATATGAACATGCATGCATGCCCACACGCACCATATATAAACATTCATGCATACACAAAGAAAATACACATTAAAAATTTTAGAGATCATGCAGCCTTTCCTTTTAAAAAAGATCACAATTGTGCATAGGCCAAAAATTTTCCATAGAGTGGGGAGGTTTTATAGATCACTCTCATGTCCTGCTCAGAAGTCTTCCACCCTATGGCTTGAACAGTGGATTTTTAACACATTGCATTTCACACATGGATATTTGAATTTGGAATAAGAAAAGTGACAATTTAATATGGAGATAGCATAAAGGTTAACTCTGTGGTTCCTACCTTTGTCTTTTAAACTGGGGAATCCACTTCCAATAGGCCCATACAGTCGTCCCTGGGGAGTGTGGCTGACTGAACTCTCTCATCAGATCCTGTGAGATTCCTATCTCTGGCTAGGGTTTTGCCCCCTTTTGATATTGTCTTTCTTACTGGGTTTGTGTTCTGTGGAAACATCAGTGGACAAGAGATTAAGTTCTTTTATTTTTTAGTTCTAACTCAATTTTTAATTGATTTTTATTGAGCTCTACATTTTTTTCTCTGCTCCCCTCCCTGCCCCTCCCCTCCTCTTTAACCCTCTCCCAAGGTCCCCATGCTCCCAATTTACTCAGGAGATCTTGTCTTTTTCTATTACTCACGTAGATTCGATCTATGTATGTCTCTCTTAGGGTCCTCATTGTTGTCTAGGTTCTCTAGGATTGTGATTTGTGGGCTGGTTTTCTTTGTTTTGCGTTTAAAAACCACTTATGAGTGAGTACATGTGATAATTGTCTTTCTGGGTCTGGGTTACCTCACTCAATATGATGTTTTCTAGCTCTATCCATTTGCCTGTAAAATTCAAGATGTCATTATTTTTTTCTGCTGTGTAGTACCCCATTGTGTAAATGTACCACATTTTCTTTATCCATTCTTCAGTTGAGGGGCATTTAGGTTGTTTCCAGGTTTGGGCTATGACAAACAATGCTGCTATGAACATAGTTGAGCACACGTCCTTCTGGTACGATTGAGCATCTTTTGGATATATACCCAAAAGTGGTATTACTGGGTCCTGAGAAAGGTTGTTTCCTAATTTTCTGAGAAATTGCCACATTTTTATATATTCCAGGGTAAATAAAACAATAAACGAGTAAACAAAAAGAGCCTGACATCAAATAGATGAGAAGGTTTTACTTTGTCTGTGAAGAATAGAATAAGGTAGACAGTGCACCTAGCTCTAGTACCTCTCGGTCTTTGGTACCGCCTAACACCAAAACTTATTTAAGAATAATAAAATTGGTAGCTATGGAAGCTCAAATGAACAAATAAGAGGAGGTGGCTAATTGAAGCTTATCTAAGTAGACAAGTTTAGGATGTATATAGAAATAAAGTAATGATGCAGACAGCTGAAAGTTAGGAGTAAAAAGGGAACAGAAAATAAGGGTTGGGGAAGAAAGATGTAAGGAGAAAGCATAAAAGATCTAACCCATGTGACCTATAGACACTTCTTTCTATGTAAATAAAACTGATGCATATGAAAATATGGCATGTGTACCAAAGTTCAAGCATGCAAGCTGAACATCTCTTTGACTGAAAGTTCCATATTTACTATTGAAGCAGTCATTCCTCAGAACATTGGAGAACTACTTACTTAGAAATTACCTTTCAGAAACAGTTTGTGAACAGTACAAAGCTCAGATTGATTTTTATGTATCCACAGTTTATGTTTGATAAAAGAAAAAGTACTTAACCATTTTGGTCACCACTTTATTCACTGGAGCTGGCTCCAGATAGTCCTTGGGTATTTCTAAAAAATTAATCAACACTGAAAAGATGAAAAACAAAACAAAACAACCATCCTCCAAAAAAAACAAACAAAAAACCACAATAAAAAAGTGAGGAGATTGCCAATGTAATGATCTGTCTTGTCCCTTTAAGAGACAAGCCATGCCCACTCCCCCTCTCTGCTGAGGCAGGCAGATCTTCCTTCCTGCTTGCAGCCTGAGTCTCTTCCTTTTCCAGCTCCCTCTTGAAGAGACAGCTTCTGTCTCTCCCTTCTCTGGTCTCCCCCTCTCTCCTTTCTCCTCTCTTCTCTCTCTCTCTCTCTCTCTGCCCTTCTCTCTGCTCTTCTCTCCTTCTCCCTTCCCCCTCCATAACTCACTAAATAAATATCCAACCTCACTCTGCATGGTGTGCCTATCCATGTCTCTGTCTCTAGCCTTTGGAGACCTACTGTGTAGTCTCTTGCGCTGTCCCTGCCTGGGACTGGCTGCTCTTGGACTGCTGCCCTCTGCCTGCCACCACATGGCTTGCTGCCTGCCACTGCTCAGGGACCTGCAGTGTTTCTGCCACTGTAGCTACTCAGGGATCCACAGCATTTTATTTTCACCTAATTCTTTGTTCTAATTTGCTTCCTGTGGTGATAAACACAGGATGAATTGGTGAGGGAAGGGTTTATTTGGCTTTGAAGTGTCCACCATGGAGAGAAGCCGTTACTAATAGCCATGCCTTCTCTTTAGTCCCTGGGATTTTTTTCTTTTCTGTTTTGTTTATGAATACACTGTAGCTTATTGTCTGTTATTGTCTTTATAAACCTGACCCTCAACATTTCTGTGTCTACTTGTAGTCTGTTGTTAACTGATATTTCCCTTCCTTTCCATGTTTATCACTTTTTAAACAATGTTTTTAATTGAAATAGAATCACATCTCTTTCTCCTTTCTCTCCTCCCCGTAGTACTTCCCAGTTACCCTTCTTTGAAACTCTCCCCATGCCTCCCACACTCAAATTCATAGCCTCTTTTTCTTGCATGATATTTATTACACATATATGCATATGCACAAGTATATATACACAGATGCAAATATATTAAACAGAACCTGCTGAGTCCATTTTTATTGTTTGTGTGTGAATGATTTCAAGGCTGACTACTCTGTATTGGACAACCAAGTCACAGATCAAAACTTTTCTCCCAGAGTCATGGGGATGCGGCAGAATGCTGTTTGTCCTCATTGCAGTACCTTCAGGGCCTGATGCTTTGGTTCTTTCCTCTCTCTCCTATCAGTATTAGGAGTTTGTGAATGCCAGACACTGGATTCCTTTCTAGTTCTCTTTGTTAATTCTTTTCTTTCATGAAATGTATTCTGTTCTGTGCTCTCATTCAGAGTCTTTCTTTATCCTCCTTGTAGAGTGTTCTGCAGTGCTGCCTTGGTGGTCACGAACTGCCACAGTTTGTAGTTGTGTTGAAATGTCTGTCCTTCTCCATCAGTTTTAAAAGACAACTTTTCTGGACACATCAGTCTTGGATGACAGTTACTCATTTTCAGGGCTTGGAATACAGTGTTCCATGCTCTCCTGGCTTTTAGGACTGATGGCAGACTGTGTTTGCTTTCGCAAGTGAGTTGGGGCTTTTCCCTTAAAACTTTTAACATTATTTCTTTGTTTTGTATGTTTGACATCTTTACTACAATGTGTCATGGAGATTATTCTTTCTGGATACAACTGTATGTGTTTCTTGCTTCATCTTACATTGGATATCCATTTCTTCACATAGATTTGGGAGATTTTTCTGCTAAAATCTCATCAAATTTTTCTATGCTTTAAGTTTTTTGTCTCAGATCTTTTTTTTCCTCATGGATTCTTAAGTTTAGTTTCTTTATTAGATTTCAAAGTTCTTGGAGATTATGTTCCTTCTTACTTATTTATTCCTTTTCCTTTATTACCATCTGAATGGACTATTGCGTTGATATTATTATTATCCCTGGGATCTGTGGGCTTGTCCTGAGTGTATCCCTACTGGTCTCTTTTCTTCACAGTCATCTGGCTTAACTTTTGGTGGGATTTTTGAGTTTTCTTTCTGCACTTGGAGCCCAGTATCTGGGACTGTTTGGGGGATGGGTTCTTCCGGTGTATGGTCTGTCTGCCTCAGTACTCTGGAGCTGTCCTGTCACTGCTGTTGCAAAGTCCCAAAGGTCTTCTTCATTCCTGCTCCTGAAGAACAGAGTCGGTTCTTCATGCTCCTGAGCTTTATCTTACCTGCTTGTGCATGCCAGTTAGTTTTTCTCTTCTGGATGCAAATCTACACATATCTAGGAAGAGAGACTCTCAGAGGAGAAAATGCCTTCATCAGATTGTCCTGTGGGCATTTTTTTGTGGGGGCATTTTCTTTATTAAATAATTTCCATGGGAGATGCCAGACCACCATGACCTATTTGGGTAGGTGGCCCTGGGCCATGTAAGAAAGCAAGCTGAGCAGACCATGATAACAGGGCAGTAAGCAGTGTTCCTTCATGGCCATTGCTTCAGTTCCTCTCTCCAGGTCCCAGTTTTGCATTTCCACTGTGCCTTCTTTCAGTGATGAACTAAATAAAACCCTTTTCTCTCCCAATTGTTTTTGGTCATGATGCTTCTCTCAGCAACAGAAAGCAAACAAGAGCACCGTGTCACACAGAGCCGTCCTCTCGTCTGACTTCCTGCATAGAATGAGTTCATTGCTAATGAAGCAACGCTACCTATTAAACAAAGTGCCTTTAAACACAGACACAGAGCTGTGTATAAGCTATTTCAGTGAGACGAGTCCTGATTCCTACCCAGAACAACTGTAGCCTGCAGAGAGCTGCTATTTACCTATTTTATGTTCCAAACTGAAGCACAACAAACCATTCTTCTCATGGTTGGACAGTGTTTTGGCAAAACCAGCATAACCCAATAAGGACAAGTGTGCAGTATGTGTGAATATATAACTCCATCACAGGTTTTGTTTATGTTGTATATTATGCGAGTCTATTGTAACCTTGACATTAGGTAGTACTACAAGTCCAGGTTTACATTAGTTGTAGTGCCTGCACTACAGGATGGAGTGAGCCGGGCAAGGGACTGGAGATTGAAACACATACACACACAGACAGGGACACAGGTCATCCTTGAAACAAGAATGCCAACTTTCTTGTGCTCCAGGGAAGCTTATATAGGGGTCTTTAACTGATAGCCACGCCCCAGCTCTTGGGATTTTCAGTTGTAAAACCCACCAGAACACACTCTCCTGCCATCAGGAACTCATGCTCAGAGCAGCTGCAGGCACAGGAAAACAAGTTGTTTACTCTGTTCACTCTTGCAGGCAAAAGGGTCTGAGGCAGGCAAAGAAAGTCAAGGGGCCAGGGGTCTGCAGCCCCCAACAATTAATTATACATATAGAGGCATGTAAAAACAAGACCCACAGTTGGGAAGTTGGTGACTTGGGAACATTCCGTTGTTCTATAGTCCATAAATCCATAAATAACCTGATAGGCTCACCAAAATGATCTTGCGTAAGTCATTCTCTGGGCCATCAGTGCCTTCTTAGTTGGAGGCAGGTGTTCATTTTACCTCTCTCTTGGAAAGCTGTGCAGTGATGTTAAAATGTCACATCTAGAGAGGCTGTAGGACTCCCTCCCTGTATTAACTTTATAGTTCATAACCACCACGAGGAATGAGAAGCCGCCTAAGCACACCTATCCACTCACATGGCATGTTTTTCAGAGAGTTAGTTATAAAAAGTAAATTTAGAGTAAAGGCAGGATCACTAGGCATTGTGGTAGAGCAATGGGAAGGAAACTGCAGGAAGACATTGTTCTGCATTTGGGATAGAGTACAGAGGAGTTCCTTGGGGTTTGGAAAGAGAGGAAATGGCCTGTGTTAGAATGAGGGTCAGGAGCTGGCAAAGATGCTTCTAGTAGGAGCAAACAGATGCCGTGGGTGACCTGGAAGACAAGCATGCAAGCATTCATGCTCTCCTGGCTTAGAAAGCACGTGAAAATGTTGTAATTGCTAGGTGGAGATTACATACACCTGAGGAGATAATCAGGCTTTCCAAAGGAAGAGAAGCTAAGAGCATGCAGGTGAGGAAGTATAAAGTGCTCAAAGTGGGAGTTGGAACTCTAGAGCCCAAATTATTCTTGCTCTGGCCTATTTCCCCTTCCTGGTTCCAGGCAGACTATTCTAATGTGGCTGCATAACCTAGTTCTACTAGTAGGATCTGAACAGGAGAGATGAGCATGCTAGGCAGAACGGTCTCAGAAAATCCAAGTATAGCCGACTCTCGTCGCCCATTCTCCACACATCAGCTTATAGTAGGTGGGTCTGGGCCCTTGAACAGAATCTGTATCTTAATCCTCAGAATCTTGTATATATTATGTCATATAGCAAAGGAGAATCACATATGTAGATGAAATATACTGAACTAAGGAGAATGTCCTGAACCATCTGGGTAGGGTCACTACAGTCCTTCAATGTGGAAGACGGAGGCAAAAGAAAGTGTGGAGGCCCAAAAATGTGAGCCTATTTCCACCTTGACCAAAGGTCAGAGAGTTGGAACTTACCTCTATTCCTTCAAGGTTATTGTGTTTCTACCTCAAACTGAGGTCCCACCTAGATTCAGATCAGAGAGTTCTGCTCTCTCAAGAGAGCAGAATTGGCTAATATCCAGACCTTGTATTTCAGGGATAAAGAAGTAGATTTGTGTCTACCTCAAACAAAATACTAAGGTTCCAGTTCCCTTAAGGAGATATCATTGGATTCCACTCAGGGAATGGTTTACCTACAGATGTTTTGGTCTAGGTTGTTGTCCTAACAACAGAATGTTTAACTATGGAGGTAGTCCGTGACCTTCAATTGGTTTATTCATTTCCTTGTATCATGTTAATATAGTTTTTAAAATCTTACTCCTACCTCTTAGGGTTGGGGTATTTTAAGCAATTGGAAATTAAATGTGGGCAATTTCAGTATTCAGTGGAACTCCCTCCTGGTACTATTCTATGGTTTCTGTTTTATTATTTTCATGTCTTTGTACTCTTTACTTATATTTCTAATCCCCATGCCCTTACCCTGGCAAGTGGTATTTTTTGTTGAGACTGGGTCCCGACAAGAAAGAACCAGAGAGATGGCATCATGACGGAAGCTATCCTGAAGTGCTAAACTTAAGTTATAAGATGGCCATGAGCCTAAGAAAGTGGGAGGATTTCACAATGTGCAGGAGGAGAAGAAATAGACTCCTCCCCAGAGTCTGCATCACAAAACACAGACTTGCCTCACCCTGATCATTGACCAGAATGATGAGTCTGATCTACAGATCTGTGGATAATATATTCATGTAGCATCACACTATTAAGTCAATGGCAGTTTGTTACAGCAGTAACATGAAATTAATGAGCACTTCAGCTTTGAATTCATATGTCTAAAACTGTTAGAACTACCATCTGAGATGAGTCTGGCTTTCTGTGACATTCTTGGGACAGGGCGGCCCACCAGCCCAAACACCTGTCTTGAACTTATTTTGCATAAGAAATAAAAATTTATTATTTGAAGCTGTGCAGTTTTTGCAATCAGTTTTACATAGCTTCTACTGCTACATTGATTGAAACATCTTGCTTGCTCAACTCCATTGCCTTAGTTTTCTCATTTGTGAAACAGCATATTACTTGAGAACCTTGTATTGCTTACCTCAAAATTTTTTTATTGGTAGTCTGGTATATAGGAGATCAAATGGTTTTTCTAGAATCTCTTCCTTGTTTCAAGGATTAAATGAACTAATATGCATATCACTTAGGATACACTGACACATGTTAAAGTCGTAGTGAAGAATTAACTGACCTGTCAGCAGTGAGCTGACAAGGGCTCAGGGGCCCCACATCTCACTTTGAGCGATTTGCTACTGATAGATTCATGGAAAGAGGGTGTCATCACCTTCAGTTGTGCACCTACTGGTGACCCCACCAGGCTCCCATGGGTATTTTCAATCCAGTGGTCACAATCATCGCCTTGGTTAAGCTGAATGGGTCGCAAGATAAAACCCCAAGTCATCAGTCTGGGAAAGGAACTGGGAAAGGACAGGGCTGAGAGGGTTGACAGGGATGGAAAGGTGGTAAGAGAGGTTAGGGGGAGAGTAATCAGAACACATAAGAACACATTACATACATGTATGAGATTATCAACAAAATTAGTCAATGTAAAATGGAACTTTTTTTCAATTAAAAAAATATAAGATCTTTTGAAGTTCCAAATATCTTTTTTATATAAGAAGTAGAACCTACCTATCTTTATCTCTTTAGCTAAAAATAAAACATCAGACATTTCATATATGCTACCTCAAGCCTTTTCTCTTCCTTTATTAATAAACATTTTGGATATATAAATAGTATTAATTATCATCATCACTTAGCGATGTAAAGAAGAAGTTTCAATTTGTGGGACCACTGGATCAACACAGGTTTTCCAGTGCACACAGCACAGGCAGAATCATATATGTGGAGAAAGGCACATCTTTGTTTCCGGAATTCACCTAATATTCTTTCTGGTCCAGAAGGATGGGGACCACCCATGCTTTATTTAAAATGTTACACGTTTGTCCAGCATGGAATCTAAGTATAACATCATGTTCTGAAATGTGCCACATTTTCCTCCTTTCTTTTTATGCCCTTGTCTGTGTAGTAATACATTTTTAAAGATGTTTGAGTACACTAAGTTCCTGGAATCATAAAAACAATTTTGTCTTTTATAGGTGATATATTCTCAGAAATATGAAGAAGGAATCATAAAATCCTAATCTGAAGAGAGATAGACAGCTGGAAAAAGTTCTGTAGGTAAACTGGGTATCTATGATCACGAATAGAAAGTTTCAGAAAGTCTTTACAGGGAAGCATCTATGATTTTATAGCTGACTTGCTCTTTCTTAGTTACCATAGCAACAGTCAGGCAAAAATAACCCAAAGACTCATCAGCATGATCATCAGAGCTCCTGCTCAGCTGCCCATCCTCTCAGGCATTGAATGTATCCCAAGTGCAGGAGGCCCAGCTCCATTACTGCCTCTCAGCAGGTTACTCTGTAAAAGAAACAGAAACCCAGAGAACGAACGTTAGTCATCTGCATTCCTTTCCTGGACTTCAGCAGTTCATATGGGAAAAATCTGAGAACCTGTGATAGTGTTCCAATGTCTCAGAAGACCCTGATTTTCAAACGTGGGTGTACATATGCACCCCAGTGTGTATGGAAGTTAGAGGACAACCCATGGGAGTTGCTTCTTTATTGCTGCTATGTTCATTCCAAGGCTGGAATTTAGATCGTCAGGCTGGGTGGCAAGTGCCTTTACTGCTGAGCCCTTTCACTGCACCTCAAAATACCATTCTAAAACCTAATGATTTTATAAAGACATCCTGTCACTGTGGTGTGCTAGATAGTGAAGCAAAAACTTAACATGTAGGTGTCAGGTCACAGTTACACACTACAGCCTGCCACGGAGTGGTCATGTTTTCTTATCACATATCTCATGTCTTTCCATGATCTGAATTCCTACTGAAGCACTAGCAGAGCTGTCCGGCAGTGACATTAGACTTCCTGTTTAGAGGGAATCCGACTTGCCTCCCACGTAAGACATTCTGTCTCCAAGTAGCCAGCATCACTTGAGGCAGTGGTACTAATTATGCAGTTTGGGGATGAATTCCTGCCAGGTACATCTTCTCCTTGTTTCCTTGTTTCCGCAGTGCTCTTGTTTCCTCCCCCCTCATCCAGATGGCACTCAGGTTCAGGGAGATCACAACTCTCTTCAAGGTATTTGTGGGGGTACATGTTCTACCCAAGTGGAATATCTCATCTGGCTTACCCTTGTGCAGAGAGGCCTCTGACCTCAGTGGCATCAAGGCATAGGCAGTGATTGCTTCAAGGACTTAAACCAGGTCCTTCTGCCTGCTTTTAGCAACTCTGTGGATTCCTGTAAATGACTGCATGAAGGAATTAATATGTGTCCTAGATTAGCTTGTGACCCCTAATCCGACTGACAGTCCCTACCTCACTCAGCTGACATCTCATTTCACTCTGTCGGGAGAGATAATTCTCCATGGGACTCTGGCATTTCTGCATGTTTTGTGAGCTAGGTGCCAATTGCCATCTGTTCTGGACTAATGCCGGAAGGTAGTTTGCAATGGAGCCGGCTTGCAAAATAGGGATTATCTCCCTGTGGAGTAAAGAGGAGGCATGTTTTCTGTCCCTTATAAAAACGTTGGCTTGGCTAGGGGACTGCAGTCATCAACCAATACTCTTTGTATTTCCCTGTGGGATGTTGGCAGCACAAGGCATGCTGAAATGCAGGCTTCTGCTGTCGCTGTGACTCACAGGCTGCATTTCATGTCTGTCCTGGGAGACTGGCATTTGCTTCCACTCTCTGTGAAACAGGAACAGCATCATCTATTAGCCTGCCAGGAAGGTAACATCTCATCCCATTCTCAACTCTCAATGTGACGTCCCTGAAGGCGGTCCCATGGGAGGCGTATCACCCTCACCTTCCTTCTGAGTTACAGGAAGAGAGATGCTTGGGCATCTGTGTGTGCTTCACACCACTCAGAACCCCTGAAATCCCTCGGAGTGCTGTCTTAGGCCCTTTCTCTGCTTAAAGATCCCATTGAGCACACTTCTGCTCTCTCCCCTGACAGGGTCTCACCCAGGAAGCAGGATTTTAAGCTCATTCTTTAAACCCGTCTCCTGACTTATAAAAAGGAGACTGTTCTTTTTTTTAAAAAAAAATACTTTTTTTAATTTTTAATTTTTCTGCATAGGGGTATTTTGCCTGCACATGTCTGTAGTAGTAGATCACCTTAGCTGCAAGGCATATGCACACCAGGGACAGCCCGGTGGCATTCTTGGCACTTCCCTAGTGGGTAACACAGGACAGATGGATGGAGGGAAGAGGGCTTCTCCATAGCACTGGGGTCTGCGAAGGGACCCGAAGAAACATCTACCTGGAATCTACCTATATGTGTGTCTTTCTGTGCCTTTACGTTGGAAAATAATTAGGTAGTGATAAGATTGATAGATTAGAATTCTGTCCTTCTTAAAAAAGCCAATCATTTTAAAGCAAAGCCCACACTCTTAAATCCATTGTAATATTGTCATGATAGGGACCTCAAGAAAATAACCTACAGTTATATTGAATAATTTCAGCGTGTGGAATTCTTATGGTCGTGTGAAATCAAGTGTATGAGTGCACAAAATGAGAGAGGGCTGCACAGAGTGCATCATTTGTTTCTGGCTCTGATGCTGCTTTCATGGCCTTTGGAAAGGACGACGATCCTGCAGAACGTCCCCAGGTGGGTGAAGTTGGTGCCACATGTATTTCGTTTCAGGCAGAATTTGGTGCCTACATTTTTAGATTTTTGTTTAAAATGATGAGCTAAAAATCAAAGAACTTTTCAGACTTTTCCTTTCTAAGTGTCTGAAACATGGAAGGTTCCAATATCTCTGACCCATTTGTTCTGTATCTTCTAACCCAGAGACAGGCCTGCTGGCTCTCTCGCCACTTACAAGGGGTGTGTGTCAGGGAAACTGGCCCTTCCCTTGAGCCCCGGTCACTTTGTGGTGTCACTTTCCATTTCCTGTTCCCGGAGGCTAGGAAAGGTCTGCTCACTCTTTCTGGGTTTTGTGACTTGCCCTTCGCTTGATCTCCACAACAAGATAACACTGAGTGTCTTAAACAATTGGTGTTTTGGGCAACACCTGTGGAGGCTAGAAGTAGAAGAAGGAGGAACTGAGGGGTGATTTTCTGGCGGACCTCTCTTAAACAACTGCTTTGTTTGGCCCGCACGGTCCTTCCCACTGTACACACATGCGCAATGGGGGAGTGAAGGCTAGCTGCAATACCTCCTCTTCTACCTGATTAGGGCCTCACCTCATTTTAAGCTTAATGATCCACCTAAAGCCAATCACATTGGAAATTAGGGCTTCTACATGTGCATTCAGCGGGGATGCCATGCAGTACCTGACACACATCATTGTTTGTTTCTCTTTCTCTGGAGTTCCCCTACTCCCACTCCCCACTCTGTCTTTTAGATTGCCTCGGAATTTCTGCCTGTGTTCCCAGGACTGTTCACATTGCTCATCAGATATACTAGTTTTTACTGACTTCTGGTGGACCGGCACATAGGTTGAGGTCTAAAAGAATGGCCTCACGTTTAAAAGGAGCCCCTTGACGCCCACCGCATGGTAGGCTGAGTGGGAATCGCCGCAGGTGGCGCTTTTAGCCACTCTTTGGTGAAGAACAGGAGGGCTCTCAGTCACTTCTCTCCTCCACTGGTTAGTGTACTGCAACAGCTCTGGGGTCCACACTGAAATGAGAGATTGCAAGCGGCCTCTCTCCTGCTCGTCATGCCTCAATAAAAAGGTGGGCGTTGCCTCGGTTGTTTGAATCCACGTCAAGAAATATCAAGACCGCTGAACCAAAGGTTCAAACATAAATACAGACACCCAAACTATGTGAGAAAACAGAGCTGGCCCGGTGACCTTGGAGAAGGGAGCTTGAAGGGCTGCCACCACCAAATCAAGGAGCGTTGTGGCTGGCGGGGTCACTGAAGATGGAGAACCTTCACACATTTCCAGCAGCTGGCATCAAAAGACGCCATGCATATTCTCTTAGCTGCTGAGTGATGAGCTGTATTTTAAATGACGATGCTCCCATGTCCTTGAAAAATAACCCCCCTAATTCTCTGTGATTAGGCTTTTTTGAAGAAAAAAAAAAGCACTAATTGACTTTCCATTCTGCCTCTCCAGAATAATGTATTCTTGTCTAAGGAAGAGCAGTACATGAAACTGAACACTCCAGACTTATCAAAAGCGCCACTTTTGGTCACAGAATTCAGGAATGTATTCACCATTGTGGAATACTTACTCTTTTGCATTTCATGAAAGTTTTGCCTGCTGAGTGACAGTACCTGTGACTCCAGACAGACCTGCCATCTTCTGGACAGCCAAATAGTCAAGTATTGCTAGAAGAAAAGCCCCGACTCTCATTAATATCTACAGCTATCGACTTGTCCTTCTGCCCTTCCGTTTATTCTAGGTACATGAATTCTCCTGTTTATCCTAATGACCTTCACGGGGCTCTTCCGGCTGCTGCCAGATGAGTCTCAGGAGCCAGACAGAGGCAGATAATTGGTGAGCAAATGGAAAATTTCAGTACAATCGATGTGATCTCCAGCCTTCAGGAAGAGCCTTGATCACTTGCCTAAAGTCACTTGGATGGTTTCAGGTAGGAGATACTTCTGCATGTCTCTGGCGGCCTGATGGAAATGGGACTGAAGGAAAGTAAGAGAAGTCTCCCTGTGACCTGGGAGCACTCACTGGATTTAGTTTGCATCACATCAGCCGGAAGGGGACTATTCCAGTTATCAAAAAAATTCAGCTAAGCCACCAATTGCCGCTACATATACGAATTATTACAAGAATCTATCCCATTCATTACTCTAAGGAGCCATCTCCAGAAAGTTCTAAGAACAAACCAACAAACTCACGTGGCCTTAAGACTCAAGTGGAGGCTTGGGAGGGGAGTTTGTTTGTAAATCCTAATCTGTTCTGACACAAGGCTTTTCTTTGTTTCTGTTTGATCAAAGGAAGCTTAAAAACAGACAATGTGCAGAGATTATTAATTTGTTATATTTTAGTTCTGTTTCCCCAGATCCATTAATCTTACGTTTTCATGAATATGAGCAGTACTTCAGGTTGTGCTTGTCACTGCCTCTGTCAAAATATGCATTTCCATTATAAAAGGCAGATACATTACCATATTTGTTAGACATTTTGTAGGGTTCTCCTGCCCCCAGGAATAGCACTATGCCATTTTTCTTTGAAGAAAGTAAATTTTCTCCTTTTGTGTTTTAATCTGCAGTTGAGATCCTAGAACATGAAGGGTTAACTGCCACCAAAAGAACTGGTGGGCACACATTCCAGTACCGTGGCTTGGTCATCTTCCCACGTATCAAAAGATGCAAAGGTTAGCATGCTCAGGCCCAAGGTTGCACTCAGCTTTGGACGTCACAACCCAGAATCCACTTACAGCTGTGCAACTGTGCACCCTGCTGTGTAGGGATGTCTGCACATAGGCCCTCAGAATGGTTTTGACAGACCGCAGCAGCATCTTCATAGAGAGAAGTGTGTGAAGGATACTGTGGAATTGGAAGTACAGAGGTTTCTCATACTTGGCTCCCCACACTCCCCTCCGCTATAAAGAATATTTATCAAGAGAACTCTCCTGTCATATGATAATCTTCATGGGCCATAGTTGGGGTCATATTTCTACCCCTCTAGTGGAGGAGAAGCCAGGGAAATGAATGCCAGGCATTTTAGTCTGTCTGTGGAATCTGGCCCATTTGATATGGAAGGAAGGCTTTTGGGCACAGCTCTAGGAGAGTGAACCAATGTTACCTGCCCCATGCCCCTCAGGGTGCTATTCTTTTTAAAAATTGTATTTAATAATTTTTCATACAATATATTTTGATCATATTTTCCCTCTCAAACTCTTTCTAGATACTCCCCTCCTACCCATACCTCTTCATGTTTTCTCTCTCTCTCAAATAAAAAGAAACCCCCAGACTCTACCAAAATAAAACAATAAAAAGCATACATAAGAAGCCCTCAACAACAACAACAAACAAACAAACAAAAACCCGGCCAATCATGGAATCTGTCTTGTTTTAGCCACCTAATACTACGCATGAGACTTGTTCTGGTGTGGGTTGATACACCCAGTGTCATGCCATTGGAAAACCGCAATTTTCCTTCTGCCTATGGTAAATAGCTTTTTGGATGTTGAAGTGACAAGTCCTTCTGTGTATGTGTTGCTTTTGTTGGTTAATGAATAAAGCTGCTTTGGCCAATAGCAAGGGAGAATATAGCCAGATTAAAAGAGATATATAGAGAGAATAGGCAGAGTCAGAGAGATGCCATGTAGCTGCTGAAGGAGACAGACCCACCAGAACCTTACAGGTAAACTACGAGCCTTGTGGTAAAATACAAAATAATTGAAGTGGGTTAATTTAAGTTGTAAGAGTTAGTTAATAAGAAGTCCGAGCTAATAGGTCAAGGAGTATTGTAATTAATACAGTTTCTGTGTGATTATTTTGGGTCTGGGTGGCCAGGAAATGAAAAAGAAGCCTCCAACAACAGGATGTAGGATTTTTGCCTTCCCTGTTCTGGAATTTTGTCTGTCTTGAGCCTGTGTAGGCCTTGTGTGTCCTGTCACGGACTCTATGAGTTCACATGTACATCAGCCTTCTCATGTCTGGGAAATGCTATTTCTTTGGAGTCATCAACCACCCATGGCTTTTCAGTCTTTCCTCCTCCCCTTCTGAGTAGCTCAGAGCCTTACTGGGGAGGGTTGGTAAAGACACCCCACTTAGGTGTCTTTACTAAGATCTCTTACTCTCTGCAAATTGTGAGGTTTTGGGTTTCTGTGTTTATTACCATTTAGTGCAAGAAGAAGCTTCTCTGATGATGACTGTTTTCCCTTATAAGTGAACATAAGAAACACACCTTAACAGAAAAGATAGACATTATCTCAGAGTAAGGTTTGGAAAAGATTTTCCTACCCCAATGGACTCAAGAAGCAAGTTGGTATAGTCATTCTAATATCTAACAAAATAAACCTTCAAACAAAAGTAATTAAAAGAGATGGGGAAGGACATTTCATACTCATCAAAGGAAAAATCCACTAAGAGAACATCACAATTCATAACATCTATACTCCAAACCCAAGGGCACCCACATTTATAAAAGAAGTGTTATCAAAGCTTAAATCACACTATCAATGCCAGGGGTAGGGAGCAGCTCCCAGGAGTGCAGGGCTCAAAGGGAAGTCACAGAGTGGGAACATACTAGACTTTTCTATCTGAGGGGGTCAGGGGAAAAAGACACTCACTCTCTTGATGGTTCCTTCTTTATTCTCTATTCTTATGTATTCTTTCCATGTTCTTTCTACTGTATACTTTTTTTCCCTACAGTTTATATACCTCAACAAAGTTTTTCAAGAAATATAGGAATTATAATGTGGTTACATTCTGTATTTCAAGTAAACAATTATAATAAATACAGATAAAAACATATTTTTCATCTGCCTTGCATGATCAAACATTTTATGTAGTATAGGTGAAAAACAAATTATCTCAAGAACCTACATACATTCACACCCAAGCAGCTTGTTATAGATTAACCATGTAGGCAAGAAAAATATTCTTCTCAGTCAGGTCTTTTACTGGCAGGCTACATTTCATAGTTACAAAGAAAGGGCCATAGTAAGAGGTCACTTGTTTGTTCCTGGCTGCTCAGCCCCAAAATAATCACACAAAAACTGTATTAAGTCACTACTTGGCCCATTAGCTCTAACTTCTTATTGGATAGCTTTTACATCTTAATTTAACCCATTTCCAGTATTTTATATTTTACCATGAGGCTTGTGGCCTACTGGCAAGGTTTCAGCATGTCTGTCTCTAGTGGTGGCTTTATGGCTTCTCCTTGACTCTGCCTTCTTCCTCCCTGCATTCACTTTAGTTTTTCTTGCATAGCTAAGTTCTGCCCTGCTATAGGTCCAAAGCAGTTTCTGTATTCATTAATGGTAATCACAGCATACCGAGGGGAATCCCACATCAAAGGGCCAATTACTTTATTACTTATCTTGAATGGTAATCTTATAAGGAGTCTTAAAGGAATCACAAACCTAAATTTTATATATAAAAAGCATCAGTCAGTTCTACTTTAACCTTTTAAGGTACATATTCACTCATCAATAGTTTCTTATATCAGGAGATTGAGGGTAGGAATGGGCATAGGAATTAATCATCACTTTTGATCATCAACCAACCCTAGCAAGGAAAGTTCATTGGCTAGTAACAATTGGGTTGCTTTGTATTTTTGACCTTAGCTATGTGTCCTTGTGAACTTTAAATTATTTTCTGGGGGTTTTCATCTTAAAACTGTTATCAAAATATCTGACCTAACCTGAAGTTATTTTAAAGCTTTGTTTCTGCTAATAACGCACACTGAAACCTGTGAACATATTTCCCAACATTAAGATTAGAAGGATTTAAACTAACTGGGGTACTGGGACTCAGTTTTTTTTTTAATCATTAACCTAAGCCACAGTTTACATGTTACAGTTTCAATAGAAGCTCATGTGTTCTAGCCATGTGTCACTTGCTTGTTTTACATTTTATCATAAGAACTCTATTTAGACTAACATTATTATTATTATCAATCAGACAGTACAGCTTAGGAAAGAATCATCTTCATAATAATACACAGGTAAAATTGCCCAGTAGAATGTAATGTTTCCATGAGATAGATACACTACATTACAGGCAGTGGGGGTCTCCCCACACCCACTCACATCAGGTCAAATACCAGAGAAAGATACTAGCAGCAAACATGTAAAGGCACAGCAGAATCAAAAGATGTTCTGGAGTCTGTGGTCTCGGGACCTGTCATTCGTTCACCAGGGATTTGTCTTCTGACGGGCTGATACCCTGAAGTCAACTACCATCTGCTGCTCCTCTGAGATAGCTGCTGGTATCACATATTGAACCTCACACATTTACTGTGGGAGACTTTAACACCCTACTCTCACCAATGGACAGGTTATCCAGACAAAGACAAAACAGAGGAATAATGGAGCTAACAGATGTTATGACTCAAATGGACCTAATAAATCTCCAGAACATTTCACCCAAACACATAAGAATATATTCTTCTCAACACCTGACTGAACATTCTCCAAAGCTGACCATATACTTGGTCACAAAGCACATCTCTATAGATACAAGAAAATTGAAATAACTCCTGTACCTTATCAGACCACCATGGGTTAAAACTGGATTTCAACAACAACAGAAAGCCTAAGAATTCATGTAAACTGAACAATTTCATACTGAATCAACACTGTGTCAAAAGAAGAACTAAAGAAAGAAAATAAAGAACTCCTAGAATTCAATAAAAATGAATGCACAACAAACTTATGGGACACAATAAAAGCGGGACTAAGAGGAAAGTTCATAGCACTAAGTGCCTTCATAAAGAAACTAGAAAGGTCTTATATATATGACCTAACAGCACATCTGAAAGCTCTAGAATGAAAAGAAGCAAACTCACCCTGGAGGAGTAGATGACAGTAAATAAGCTGAGGGCTGAAGTCAATAAAATAGAAACAAAGAGAACAATACAAAAAAATGAAATAAAGGGTTGGTTCTTTGAGAAAATCAATAATATTAAACAAACCCTTATTCAAACTAACTAAATTTGAATATTGAGAGAATATTCAAATTAACAAATCAGAAATGAAAGGGGGATATAACAGTGGACACAGGGGGAACTTCAAAGAATCATTAGGTCATACTTCAAAAACTTATACTACACAAAATTGGAAAATCTAAAAGAAATGGACAATTTTCTTAATAGTTACCACTTACCAAAGATAAATTAAGAACAGATAAATAGCTTAAATAAACCTATAATCCCTAAGGAAATAGAAACAGTCATTAAAAGTCTCCCAACCAAAATAAGCCTAGGGACAGATGGTTTTAAAGCAGAATTTTACCAGCCTTTCAAAGAAGAGATAATTAATACCAATACTGCTTAATTATTCCACAAAATAGAAACAGAAGAGACATTGCCAAATCCATTTTTATGAAGCCACAGTTACTCTGATACTGAAACCACACAAAGACTCATCTCTTGAAATAGGCATTAAAATCAATTAGAGAGTAGTTGGTCACTCCCACATTTGTGCCACTATTAAATCAGCATGTTTTGCAGGCAGGCCATCATTGCAGATCACAGGGTTTATAGCTTGGTTTGTGTTAACTTCACTCCTCTGGTAGTTTTGAGAGAACCTTGTAGTATCATGAATACTAGTCAGTAGTGTAGCAAGAATTCTAATTGATCTTAATAATAAAAACCTGGAGTCAGACATTAGTGGGTAAAAGCTGAAAGTTCGGAGAAGCAGAGCAGCCAGCCACTAGTTCTATGAAATCCTCAGACTGAATGGGGTATCCTGTCTCTACATATCCTCAGACTGAATACCTGAACTCTTGTCTCCTTCCACCTTATATTTCTCTCTCTGCCCAGCCATATCCCTTCCTGTCTCCATCTTCCTAGTGCTGGGATTAAAGGCAAGTGACTCCCAAGTACTGGGGTTAAAGCATCACCACCTGGCTTTATTTCTTGTTTAGACTGGATCTATTTTGTGTAGCCCAGGGTGTCCTTGAACTCTCAGAGATCTGTCTGCCTCTATCTCCTGAGTGCTGGGATTAAAGGTGTGTGCCACCATTGCCTGGTCTCCATGACTAACTAGTGGCTTAGCTCCACACTCTGATATTCAGGCAAGCTATATTTGTTAAAGAACAAACAAAATATCACTGCAAGAAGAGTTTAAGGGTCTAGTTAGGTATCAGCTTGAGTTCTCTATGTTCAATGAGAGCTGTAAATATTATCTTTAGCAATAGGGCCTTAACACTGGCTGGTGGGTTTCAATGAGGCTCCTTTGACCAACTACACAATAGATATAACTCATTCCTGGTGCTGGAAGTTTCACTTGGTGAAAGATATCTAGTGGAGCCATTGCCACCCCAGGTTTTGGTGATTCCATTTAGATTTCTTTAATATCAGTACATATTTTAAGAAGCTTCTACTGCAGTGGGGTTCCATATGACCTCTGAAATTACCCTTGGGTTGAATTACATCTCCCTGTATTCCCTTCCTTATATCCCTCTTTAATCTCCCTCTCCATTTGATACTGCTTTTCCAGTCTTTCCCGCCTCCATTTCTAGTTATATGGATTATAGCATGCTTATTGAGGTTTAAAAATAAATACTCATATATAAGAAAATACATACCATGTTTGTACTTTGGGGTCTGGGTTACCTCACTCACAATGATTGTTCCTAACTCCATCTATTTATCTGAAATTTTAATAATTTTATCTTAACAGCTGAATAAATATCCCATTGTATAAATGTGCCACATTTTTTTATTATCTATTCATCTGTTGATGGACATATAGGTTGTTTACAATTTCTGGCTATTATGAATAGAGAGGAAATAAACGTGGATGAGCAAGTGTCTCTGTATAAGATGAAGAGACCTTTGGGTCTATACACAGAGGGGCATAGTTGTGTCTTGAGGTATGTCTATTTCCAGCTTCCTAAGGAACCACTGCACTAGTTTCCATAGCTATGTATGTTTGCCTTTTCACCAGCAATGAATAAGTACTTTCTCCTTTTTCACATCCTCACCAGCATAAGATCGTGTTGTTTGCTTAACCTCAAAGGAGTTTTTATTTGAATTTCCGTCATGACAAAGGATGTTGGATATTTCTTTAAGGGTTTCTCAACCATTTGTGTTTCATCTTTTGAGACTTCTTTGTTCAGTTCCCTCCCCTCATGGAACTCTGAGGAAGAGGAGGCAGAAAGATTGTAAGAGTCAGAGGATTGAAGAACCCCTAGAAAACAAGGTCTTCTAGATAGATAGAAGAGGGTGGAAAAACATGAACTCACAGAGACTGTGACAGTATGTAGACAGAAGTTTCTGTCTTGCCCAGTCCCACAGCCATTTAGCCTCAAATAAACACACGGAGTCTTATATTAATTATAAACTATTTGACCTATTAGCTCAGGCTTATTATTAACTAGCTCTTTCAACTTAAATTAACCCATAATTCTTACCTATGTTTAGACACATGTCTTGGTACATTTTCTCTGTCAGGCATTCTTATCTTGCTTCCTCTGTGTCTGGCTGATGACTGTGTCTCTGCCTTTTCTCTTCCCAGAACTCTCTTAGTCTAGTCGTCCCGCCTATACTTCTTGCCTGACTACTAGCCAATCAGTGTTTTAAAAAACCAATATGAGTGACAAATATTTACAGTGTTCAAGAGCATTATTCCACAGCAGCAGCATGCACAGAACCCGCACAAGTCTAAGGCAGTTGGAGTCCCAGTCAAGAGAAGGGATGTCGACAAAAGCCCTCATCCATAACCCAGAAGTTATCTCCAATTGATTACTGTTCACAAAGGAAAAAATAGTGTATTCCAGTGGAGTCTCATTGGGTATGCAAACCACACTTAAGGGCAGGCCCTATTCCCACACAAAATAAACTCAATGGTATTTTTAGAGTTATTTTGTTTCATAATTTATTGTCTGTGTCATTTTTTAACTTTATAGGTGTTTTGCATGCAAAATTTTAGAGATAGTGGGAATGCAAAGAACTATGGAGAAGTAAGAATGATGGCATGATGTTATGAATATATTTAATACCATAAATATTTATATTTAAATGGTTAATATGGTAAATTTTATTCTGTGCAGTCTTGAATCTGTTCTGGATATAGAATTCAGACATCTTGGCCATCTGCTCCTATTGGAGATTTCTCAGGGGGTCTTTCTTGATCAAACCTGATTTTTCTTAACCCAGAATGAATCCACAGACTCTCATTTCCTATGGAAACAAATGCAAAACCTCTTCTTCAAAGTAACATATGTTTTGACTTCAATTTTGAAGTCAAGGTATTTTCAAAATACCTGTCTTGGATTAATTCAGCAGCATTTATAAATAAATATCTTTTAGCAGCTGTTGCTCCTTTCTCAGCATTCAAACAATTCAAAGAGAACATAATAACATACAGTACCCAAACTCTCTGTGTATTTTCCATCTTTATGTAGCTTTATTTTAAACTCTATTTATTTTATTTTTATTTCTAATTTTTGGTTTTTCGAGACTATGTTCCTCTGTGTATCTTTGGCTCTCCTGGAATTCACTTTGTAGACCAGGTTGTCCTTGAACTCACAGAGATCCATCTGCCTCTGCCTCCCAAGTATTGGGATTAAAGGTGTGTTCCACCACAGCCAACTACTTTCTTTCTTTCTTTCTTTCTTTCTTTCTTTCTTTCTTTCTTTCTTTCTTTCTTTCTTTCTTTCTTTCTTTCTTATCTTAATGACTTTAACCTTTTTTCTTTTCTCTCTCAAGCCTACATATATTTTTAAACACACTGTAAACTATTTAGAGGCTTTTTCTTCTGAAACTATCTTTACTGTATCTCTCTTTTTCTGACTACATGAGTCTTTAATTTGCTAAATGATATGGCTAGGATTAAAGCCGTGGCTTTGATGGCTGGATCCAGACTATTCCTTAGCTTTATGAGATTTAAGCTAATGGTGGAGATACCAGCCAGAGCCATGTTTGTTGCCACAACTCTATGGTGTTTCAAGGTCCCTGCCACCACTAAAATGCATGTGGTAAACTTTTCATCAACACCATTTAAATGTTTTGTGGCAGGACCTCTTAAAAGAGCTGCAAGGTTTTACAACTAAAGCTGAGTCAGAATGCCTCTCTTAAATGAGAGCACTTGCCTCTAGAAAGCAGAGCCCACCCGAGAAATTGCTGCTATCAATAAGCCATGCTTTACTCTATTCTTTTCTGTCTAGAATTACTTCATGAGCTTTCTCTGGCTTTACATGGATGCAGTTGTCCACATGGGCACCCTTCTGTTTTCTAAGGTTTCTGTCCTGCCCAGTTCCTGCAGTCATTAAGTCCCAAAGAAATCACACAGAGATCTACATTAGTTATAAACAGATTGGCCTAGTAGCTCAGACTTCATATTCACTCTTATAACTTATATTAGCCCATTATTCTTGTCTATGTTAGCCACATGGCTTGGTACCTTATCTGGCAAGGCAGTCACATCTTGCTTCTTCTGTGGCTGGGTCACGACTCTTATTTTATTTTTAACAAGCGTAGACATAGCCATGATGATATGATGATATTGGAACAAATGATTCCACAGGATAAGCACCACTCAAGTTCATATCCTGTCCTAGTTCCTGGCAAACTGTGTTCAAAACCTGGAGAACGTGTGCTTCCTTCATCAGCTTATGCATTCTGCCAAGAGGGCATGCAGTGGGGAGGGGCCCTGTGCTGAGTGGACAGAGGTGTCCCTGCTGGGCAGACTCTTATGACTCTGGGGGACACAGAGCTTACAGTGTATGAAGGAGCAACTCAGAGATTAAAGCAGTGTATCTTTATTCTACATCATCTGTTTCCCAGAGAGTGATGGGGTCCCTGTTTGCCCCAAGAATGTATGAATATTTATATTTGGTCATCATGATGTATTTTGCCAGAATGTAGATTTCCCATCCCAAAGGTCAGTCTAATTCTTTCTCAGGAAAACGAAACAAGACAAAAGCCTGATCTGGGCATTCAAGATGTAATTTCTCCCCAACTGGCTCCTAGATCTGAGATCTTGCCAGTGTGCCTCACTCCACAGTGATACCAAATGATTGCTTTCTCAGGTTTTCTTCGACAGAAATTTTATGCCTCTCAAGTTCCCCAGGAGCACTGCATTCCTTCACAGAATCCTGAATATTTCATCTTCTTATATTTATATTCATCCGCCATCACAGCCTGCTTATCAGGTCTGTTCTCCTTGAAGGCACCATTAGGTTGAGCTGTGTTCCACATGGGCTGACTGCGACCCAGAGCAATGGCAGCTGCAGGGTCTTCCACTCCAGCTGGCTCACCTCTGTTGAGATTGCCTCCAGGGTGTCCCGTCCCCTTGTTTCTTCTCTAATGAGGACAGACAGCGGTGGTAGAGTTCACTGAGCAGCAGCGCGGCAGGTGACTGAGGCCAGCAGCAGAAACTGAGAACGGAGGCATAAACTTTGTGAAAGAGTTGAAAGAGTAAACTGAGTGCTTTAGCTTTCTCCAAACAGCAGTGGCGTGAAGCTGGAAGGATGGCTTGGTCTTACTTCCTGCCGGAGAATCAGATGCGGAAGTGGTGGGGAGCTATTGATCTTGCCGTATCAGATTTAGTTACGGTGTCTGCATGTATAGATTCTAACAAGATCCCTCTATTTCTCTTTTGTCCCCTCAAGCTAGAAATATCATCCATGACAACATTTCCCTAAGATATTTGAGGAGGGAACACTTTGTAGTTTATAGTAGTATGTCAGGGGTGCCCAAGGAATAAACTATAATGCACATTTGTATTCAAGGGAAGAACCAAGACATATCAAATAATACTACAGCTAGATGCTGCAAGACTGGCTGGGAACATTTTGAGTGTGGAATGGTGGTTATATGTGGGTATATATATGGTATGCTTATATGTGGGTACCTGCGTGTGTGGAGGCCAGTGGGTTACCTTGGGTGTTCCTCAGTGCCATCCCTCTTATTGAGACAGGTCCTCCCACTTGGCTAGGAATCTGATGACAGGCTAAGTTGGCTGACCAGACAAACTCCATGGGTCCACCTGCCTATGCTTCCCCAGGGGAAGAAATACAAGCATGCCGCACTATGCCCAACAATTTTCAGATGCATTCTGGTGCTGTGCTCAGACCCCCTTGCTTGTACCAAAGCACTTTACCAACTGAGGTGTGTTTTCTGCTCTAAAGCATATATATATGTGTGTGTGTGTGTGTGTATATATACATATATACATATACATATATATATATATATTCTGAGACAGGATATAGTTATATGACCCAGGCTAACTGACTGTGATCCTCCTGCCTCCACCTCCTATCCCTGGAGAGTAAGTGCATCACTGTGTCAGTCTAAGGTTTGTTTTGAAAGTACGCTATTTACCACAGGAAGACTAAGGGTACCTCACAAGATGAAGGAGTCTTCACGTTATTGTGTGTAAGATCAAATGCCTTCTGGTGACATACCAGAAGTCATACCACTTCCTGTTGTTATACTAGAAGTGCTGGACACAAGTATCTAGTAAGTATGTTTCTACCATTGCTCACACAAATAAATTACATGTATTGAAATAACATTAGCAAATTATATCTGTTGGGGGCTGCAGATCCCTGGCCCCTTGACTTTCTTTGCCTGCCTCAGACCCCTTTGCCTGCTGGAGTGAAACAACTTGTTTTCCTGTGCCTGCAGCTGCTCTGAGCACGAGACCCTCATGAGATCCTGATGGCAGGGAAGTGGTTTCTGGTGGCCCTGCAGCTGAAAGATCCCGAGAGCTGGGAACATGGCTATTAGTTAAGGATCCCTATATAAGCTTCCCTGGAGCACAATAAAGTTGGCGTTCTTGTTTCAGGGATGACCCATGTCCCCATGTCTCTGTGCGTATGCATTTAAATCTCCAGCCTAGTTCCCAGCTGGCTTACTGTCCCGTAGTGCAGGTGCTACAATATCCTCTGCATTAGCTTTTAAATAATAAATTCCTGATAGCATCTCACAGAGTATGTGTTTTTCCAGAAATGCATGTTGGGATATGATGATAATATGGCTGCAGTATCTGTCATCCCATTGACCTCCAGGGTTAATTTGGCTGCTCTACACAACCAGGTGGCTGTTACCTTTCCTCTTGCTCCACTCCGCGTGCATCTTTCCCCAGGTCGATTGCCTAGTTGGAGAACACAACCTTCCCTTCTAGGGAAGGACCATTCTGTCATCAGTAAAGGGTAAGTGTGCTCTCCTGCTAGAACCCCCAAAGAGACCCTCAGGAAATGCACTGAGCCACGCTAACATTAAGTGATGGGCATCTGAGTCATGCTAGTTCCTATCGTTATTACATTAAGTAATGCTCTAACCATATAAGAATTATGTTTTGGACTATAAGTTTGGAAAATTATTTGGATTAAGGAGGCTGAGTTCTAGGCAAAACCCTCCCAGAGAGCAGGGAAGCTCCCTGACATGGGCTCTCCTGTCTTCCTCCCTTTCCTTACCTGTTGTCAGTGTCTTCAAGCAGTGGTCCCTACTTAGAGCAGGTCCAGACTGTTCTTTGTCTAGGATGGCTTCCCGAGAGAAGCAGAAATGACTTTGTGATGGGAAAGTAGACATTTCTGTTCTGGTTCTCCTGAATGTTTTCATCTCACAGAAGAGACAAGGTGTTCATCAGCCTAATAGATAAGGCAAATTGGAATGGCAAGAACAGGCTCCCTTGGCAGCAGAGCAGGAGGCACATGCCATACAGAATTGTGCTGGAGGTTTATCTTTGGCTCCATTTTAGGAAGTTCATCTGTACTGACTAGTTTTATGTCAACTTGACACAAGTTAGAGTCATATGGGGGGAGGGAGCCTCGGCTGAGAACACATCTTCCTAAGATCTGGCTGTAGGCAAGCCGACTGAGCATTTTTTTTTTTAAATTAATGGTTGTCTTGGTTAGGGTTTCTCTTGCTGTGATGAAACATCACAACCAAAAAACAAGTTGGGGAGGAAAGGGTTTATATAGCTTACACTTTCACATCACTGTTCAGAACAAGAACTCAAATAGAGCAGGAACCTAGAGGCAGGAGCTGATGCAGAGGCCATGGAGGGGTGCTGTTTACTGTCTTGCTACCCACGGCTTGTTCAGCCTGCTTTCTTATAGAACCCAGAACCACCAGCCCAGGGATGGCACCACCTACAATGGCCTGGTCCCTCTCCCATCAATCATTCATTAAGAAAATGTTATATGGGCCTGTCTAGGAGCCAATTTTATGGGGACATTCTCTCTTTTTAAAACATATATTTTTTATTGATTCTTTGGGAATTTCACATCACATACTCCAATACCACTCATTTCCAGGCCCTCATTATCTGCTCTTCACTCTTGCAGCATCTGCCCACAAAAGAAAATTTAAAAAATAAAATATTAATTAAAAAACAAAACAACAAACAAAACACTTCACTTCTCTGTCTTTCCCACCTCTTGATCACCTTTTTGTCTTAGTGGCATTGGGAGCTGAGGTGTGTCACACAGTATATTTTTTTGTGCAAACAGCTTTACATGGAAATCTTAATTGTGTAATGTGCTGTGTGATCAAGTTCAAGGCCTCTGGCTTCTAGTACACCATCAATACTGGGCTCTCACCAAAACTTCTCTCAGGTATCCTGCTGTTGCCCTGAGCCATGGAGTCCTGCAACTTTGGGTCCACAGGACCAGTCTCTTAACATGCTCCAACAGGTCATATAATAAATGGAGTAGCTATTGGGGTGGACCAATTTAAAACACGGGTTGTGGGCCTGGGTGGTAGCTGTCCAGGCCTCCATTAGAACAGCCCCCACCACTACCACTTTTGCTCGTGCAAGGAGGGGCAGAGCCAGCTCTCTCTCTCCCATGCTATCAGTGTCAACTTTCCCTCACCTGAGGAGAGGGATGGAGCCAGCAAATCTGAGTGTCAGCCAGCTTCCTTGTGTGAGGCGGAGCCAGTTCTCCCTTTGCAGCTAAGCTGTCAGTCAGGAACAGGGCCAGAATTCCTAAAGTCAGTGAAGGACAGGGCTAGCTCACCACAGTCTTGGATTTCAACATGCATGGTTCATATGGCCCCAGGTGGTAGAACAGGCCACAGACATCAACACAGACCCCAGCTGCAGCAGGACCACAGACCCAGACGTGGTCCTAAGTAGTGACTCTGGCAATGATGTCACCGTGGTCCTGGGTGGCAGCACAGGTCACTCAGATCAGTATGACCATGGTGGCAACAAGGCCCTCGGACACCAACATGGCCTCAGGTGGCTGCTTGGACCCTGGGCATCCACACAACCTTGGAGGTAACAGGAGTCATGGACATCAACGCAGACCCTGGCTGCTGTAGGGCCACAGATCCAGACATGGCTCTTGGCAGCAGCTCAGGCCTGATGTGGAGACATTTTTTTTAGTTGAGGGTCCCTCCTCTCTGATGGCTTTAGCTTGTGTCAAGTTGACATAAAACTATTCAGCATGGCGATTGATGTGGGAGGGCTCAGCCCATGGTGAATGGTGCCATCCCTGGGATGGTGGTCTTGGTTTCTATAAGAAAACAGATTGAGTAAGCCAGGGGAAACAAGTCTGAACACAGTACTCCTCCATAGCCTCTGCATCAGCACCTGCCTCCAAGTTCCTGCCCTGTCTGAGTTCCTGTTCTGACTTCCTTCAGCGATGAACAGCAAAGCTGAAGTACAGACTGAATAAATCCTTTCTTCCCCAAGTCGCTTCATCATAGCAATAGTTAAAACTGAAACATCATCTTAAGTCTCTTTAAAAAAATAACCAAATTAAACAATCCCTACATTTCTTCTTTTTTTGTTGCTTTAGAAAACTTAAAAATACCTTTACCAACACCAGTATGTAGGTCTAAGACAGTCAGTACATTTAACTTATTTGAAGAAAGGTGACTTGTATTTTCAATATGAAAGTTTTGGATAAAAATATATCCATAAAATGGAAACTATTTCTTTGTTCATTCCTTTTGTTTAAAAAATGTGGACTAATCATCAATAAGTGTGCACTATGGCACACTTATTGCCTAACTCCTTATCACAAACATTTCAAGAAGCTACTTTTCAGCACGATTTATTTTTCGACATGGTTGTTCTTTAAAGGCAGTTGAAGAGACCCTCGGTCAACCTGCCATTCTCTTCTGACCCTGCAAAGGTGTCTCGGCCATTCTGTGAGTCCCTCCAGGAAAGAATTGGAGGAGGAGGAGGAGGAGAAGAGGAACAAGCACAGAGACAAAAAAAGAATGCAAACACTTCACACTTCGTGTTTGCTTCTTTTGCTCCCATTATTATTTTCTCTTGAAGGAATATGATTCATTATGCTATTTTATCAAGTTCCCAACTGCTAAATCATGTCTGAGCTGCCAATCAGACGTCAAGCTTTGCGGAAAGGATTACTCTGTATTGAGTCGTTTGCTCCTATTCAATTTTAAGTCAAGAGCTAATTTGAAGAATCCTGGGGAGAGGCATTTTGAATGTGAGGGCTTTTCTTCCTACTGTTCTTTTATTAATATACTTGAAGGGGAGACAGATGACATCACTATGGTGTCGAAACCTTTCCTTCTTAAAGAACTAAGCAGCTGTAAGGCTGAGATAGGAGTTGACAAAACAGAAAGTTAATGACCTAGAAATAGCAGTTTCCCTAAGCTCCAGTTCCTTACCTGTGGTGGCGCAGCCTCAACATTTTGCTTCTCATACTGTGGAACGGGACTTCCAAATCTGGAAAAAGCACCCATAATTGCAACAGTGATGCTTCAACCCCTTGAGTATATAGGAAGCCCCCGACCTTATACACAGAATCTGTGGTATGTGCAGTGGAGCCTAATGGTTAGCGTTGGACAAATTTCCAAGTATTGTTGGTGCTATAGGCTCAGGAACCATGTTTTGAGAATCACTGCATCACAGATTTCCTCTCTTCTACATCAGCTGAGGTGATTTAAGAGAACCACCCAAGGTACCCCAAATTAGGGTGCTACCTGAAGTCAGTGATTCTCAAGAGTCGTTGGGGGCACATCACAGAATACTGAGGCCAATGTCTCTGAGATGAGCTTTGCTTATATTGCATTTAAAGCATGCTGGGTGTCTACCGGGTACACACAGTATTAGCAAGTCTTCCTCACATCCTATTTAGGTATCAAGGATGGTCACTTGCTCAAAACGAACAGGACTAATGTCTCAGATGATGTCTTAGAGTTTCTATTGCTATGAAGAGACACCATGACCATAGCAACTCTTATAAAGGAAAACATTTAATTGGGTCTGGTTTACAGTTCCAGAGTTTTAGTCCATTATCTTCACGGCAGTGTGCAAGCAGGCATGGTGCTGGAGAAGGACCTGAAGAGTTCTACATCTTGAACCCCAGGCAACAGGAAGTGAACTGTTATACTGGATGTTGCTTGAGCATATATGAGACCTCAAGGTTTGCCTCCACAGTTACACACTTCTTCCAACAAGGACACACCTACTCCAGCAAGGCTGCACCTCCTAAGTTAAGCGTTCTCTATAAGTCAAGCATTCAAACACATGGCTCTATGGGGGCCATTCCTGTTCAAACCACCACGGATGACTTTGGGAAGGCAGGGGAGAATCCAGGATAAATGTTATCACAAGTCACAATTCAGAACTTAGAACAGACATCATATTGACAAATCCCAAGCCCCAAGGAGATACTTTTCACTGTGTAGAATTTATTGGTTGTCTTTCAACTCAGAGAATATAGAGAGGGCTACACACACAAAAGAAAGACAATTTTCTTTCTATTTTGCTGGGAAGGTCTCAGACATTTTAAGTCATCATAGTATCTTCACTGGGAAGTGGATGTGTCTCCAAGCAGGAAAATTTGAGATTTCTTACTGCAACCTAACACTAAGCTTGGCTAAATTGCATTCTGCTCAAAAATGAGTCAACTGAGAAAATCAGATCAAAGCTCATAAAACAGCCTGTAGCCCAAGAGAAGAACGTTTCTCTAAGAGCACAACAGAACATCTTTCCCAGAAAATAGAATTACTACATGACTAGGCAGGGGAAACCACATTAGAAATACTTGGCTGAGAGCCCCTTTTGTTTTGGGAGGACATTATATGTAATAATAAATATGTCCAGACAAGTACAGACCAGGTTGGCTAAGAAGACAATGAAAGGGATCACATGGTCTCAAATGTAATAATAATGACAATATGGCATAGGAAATTGAATAAGTTATTTTTAGATTTTTAATACCACGGAATACATAAATGGAAGCAGAGTCCCACTTAGGATAGTAAGTCTAGTGTCTAGCCCAGTGGTTTAAGGGGTTTGAGTTTTAAATTATGACCTGGAAACATTGCATGTGTTATAGTCTTTCCTTTGCTTCTTTTCATAGGTGCCACATCCAATGCTGGGAGCCACCAGAAAATGAGTGTGTGGGGGGGGTGTCATCTTATTAAGCAGGCCATCTATGTCAGGTCCTTTCCTGGGCTTCTGCCTTATTGGCAGGACAAGAAAGAAACGCCAAGTTTTCTTTGGCCTTATTCTTGTAAATATAGACCTACATCTTGCTCCAAACTATATCTGCTTGCTCAAAGACCAAAATCAGAGATTTCTGGAGCGCAAAAAGAAACAAATTTCCCAAATGACTTAGTCAGATATATGATTCCTTCAAGCAAGTCCAGAGGACAGATGTGTTCATTTGGTAGTGGCTACATCTTTTCTTCCTATTCCACAAAAGGGAGGCTGCCCATCTGCCCTGGTAGGATTGAAGAACCATCAGGCAAAGAGGCCCTGCAAATATGAAGATGGGTAGTCTTATCTAGTAATACGTACGATGGGGCCACAGCATCCCTATGGCAACAGGAAGTGCTGACAGATGACGGAGAACTGAACACCAGTCTTCCCACCTTGCTGTCTCCTGAACGCAAGGTGATTTGAATGCTTGTTTCAGCACTGGAAGGTCAGGTAGGCATAGGTTCTGATAGCAAAGTGAAAAAATATAAAGTAAACATGAAGATGCACCTCTTGTCTTGGGTGTCGGCCTTCTTGGACGGATCTTCATTCTCCAGGGCTAGCACCATGCTTTCCCCTCCTCTTTCTATCTGCTTCAGAAGTTCTGCTCCATTCTTTGGAACACTCACTCACATGACAGAGGCATTCTATAAGTTCTCATCACTGGCACCAAAATGATGTTGAAGAAGACATTGTTTTGATCAGAGTTCTGGCTGCCAAAGCAATGGGCTCTAGTTTCATGAGGTAGCAGAAGGCAGGCTATCTTCAAGGCCACCCAGATTCTTTCCCCAGTGATGGTGCCAGAAAGCATTCTCCTTGATTAGGATCAATCTGGAGTATGTGTTTGAGAACATATTAGGCTTCTTTGTACTTAAAAAGTATTATTTTATTTTTATGTGTATGTGTGTTTGCCTGTATATGTGTCTATGCACCATCTGTAAGCCTGGTGCCTGCAGAGGTCAGAAGAACGCATTGATCTCCTGGAATTGGAGTTAGAGATAGTTAGGAGACACCAACTGGGGTACTAAGAACCAACCCTGGGTTCTCTGAAAGAGCATCCAGGGCTCTTAACCCCTCAGCCAATCTCTCCATCTTCAGGCTTCTTTGTTTTTATGTGAATGAGTCCACAGGCTTGGAAGACACAGAAACAATTTCAGTCACCTTCAAACAATAATTAAAGTCTCTCTCTCTCTCTCTCTCTCTCTCTCTCCTCTCTCTCTGTATGTGTGTGTGTTATGTGCATACCACAGGGTACATGTGGAGGTCAGAGAGTCAGTTCTCTTTATCACCCTGTGGGATCCAGGGATTAAACTCAGGCCTTCAGGTCTGCCTGTGCTGAAGAACGTCTACAACTGGGCAATCTTGCTGGCCCTTCTGTCAGCCTTTTGCTGGAACATTACAGATTATCTCACCTGGTTTCTTCTACTGAAAATGTAGTACTAACGTCCTTTCTCACCTTGTGTCATCCCTCTAAGGAGAGAAAGAATGTTCATCTGACTGAACTTGAATTGCTTACATTCTTTTGACCCCCGGATGCAAGAATGGGGTTCTGGTGGGGGAGAAGATGAGTGGCCTTTGATGTTGTATTGGTCCCTCAGGGCCCACTGAGGGTGCAGTTTTATCAACCCTGTGCAGACAAACTCCATTCTCCATTTGGAAGGAAGGGCTTCCAGGAAGGGGTGATGGAGGAAGAATAGCCTAGACAGGGAAAGAGTCTCAAAGACAGTGCAGTTTATAATCATCTAATAAAAGTATCTTCTTCTAATGACTTCATTGCCCAGAAATGGCTCTTTTTTATTGTCCTAAGGAGACTGATCTGCTTTCCTGGTTCCTCTTTCAGCATTAGGGTCTTCTATATAATTCATTCACTAAGATCTCTCATCCCTCATCAATTTTTTTTTAAATCTGAGGTGGTTAAGGGAAAAAACACTCTCTTGATGGTTTCCTTAAGACCTTTTCTTTATTCTTCTTTTACATTCTCTCTTCTTTATTTTCTTGGTGATTTCCTTCTCTCATTCTGGAGGTTTCCCTTCTAACTCTCTCATTCTTGATGTTTTCCTTCTAACTCATTTTAACTCTCTTGCTCTATCTCCATTATTTCCCTTACAGTTTATATACCCAACAAAATCTTTCAGGCAATATAAAAATTACAACATGGTTACATTCCGTTTTTCAAGTGAATGAATGCAAATAAAAACCAGCATGTTTTCCATATCTCTTACATGAATACAAATTTTATGTATTACAGGTGGAAAACAAATTATCTGAAGAACTCATGTAATTCATACCCAAACAACTTATTATAGATTAACCAGGCAGGCAAGCAAGCTATTCTTCTTGGTCTGGTCTTTTACTGGCAGGCTGCATTTTGCAGTTACAAAGAAAGGGCCAATTACTTTATTACTTATCTTGAAATGTACTCTTATAAGGAATCTTAAAGGAATCACAAACCTAAACTTTTGGGTATGAAAAGGAATCAGTCAGTTCTACTTTAAATTTTTTTTTGTATCAGGAGATTGAGGGCAAAATGGGTACAAGGAATTAATCATCACCTTTGGTCATCAACTAATCTTAGCAAGAAAGGCACATCAGCTAATGATAATTGGGCTGCTTTGTTCTTGTTCCCTGACATTAATGAGTTCCTCACTCAACTCTGTGCCTTTCTAAAACTTTAGATTGTCTTTTTGGGTTTTTCAACTCAAAGCTATTTGACAAAAACATCTTAGTCTAACTTTAAGTTATTTTTAAAGCTTTTTTTCAGCTATGGTGCACTCTGAAACCTGTGAACACATCTCCCGACATTAAGATTAAAAGAATTTAAGCTAGCTGGGCTACTGGGACTCAATTGTTTTTCTTAATCATTAACCTATGATACAGTCTATCTGGCTCCTCAGGCAGAAACTCATGTGTTCTAGCTGTGTGACACTTCTTTGGTTTATCTTTTTTCATTAAAGGCCTATTTAAACTAAAATTATTATTATCAATCATACAGTACATCTTAGGAAGAAATTATCTTCAAAATGATCCACAGGTAAAAATGCCCGGTAGAATGGGATGTTTCCATGAGATAAACATACTACATTACAGGCATTGGGGATCTCTCCGCACTCATTCACACCATGTCAGAAACCAGAGAAAAATAGTAGCAGCAAACATACAAAGGCACTGTTCACTTAAATTTTAGTCCTATTTAATGATAGGCATCTTTAAAAAAATTCACAGAATGCCTATTTATTTATTTTTTTTTAAATATGAAGGAGTACTTTTATTATTTTCTTACATAACATCTTAATGAATACACCAGGTGCATTTTCTCAGCTGGCAAATAAGACACACAGCAAAACTTCCTTATGTTTGGGAAGTCAAGAGCCATCACCTGTCTCTGGGAGGATTCGGTTTCTTACGACGTCTGTGATACTGTCCATGCGGGTACCAGTGGTGCTTCGTGGTGAAGAACACCTTGCTGAGTTGTTCTATCATGGGGCCTTGCTCAAGCTGTTCACTTTTTATTTCTAATTTGGTTTTCAGCACTTGTTCGTGTGTTTCTTCATTATTATGCAAAATGTCTGGCTGAGGGATAGGTTTCGTGTGTTCGTACGGGATGTCCACAGAAGGGTGGTAGCACACTATTGTCCGGCCATCGGATGTCAAAGCGAGCTCTACCTTGCAGTTGTAGTCATCTGGAAGAGGAGAGTGGGTAGATTTATGACAGACACTAGATAAGGCTCCATTTTGGATTGGAAATAAACGTTTCCAGATAGTCCTGCTTGGTGTCACCCACTTCAATACTGCGGCCATGATCTTTATGAGGGGACTTGAAAAAAGATATTATGAGGAGAAATCGCTTCTCACATCTGTTTCTAGGCACACAGATTTTCATTCTGAGGGCCCGCCATCGAATGCCTATTTATTATGGTTAAACTTCTTTTTAAAAAAATCTTATTTATTTATGTGTATGAATGTTTTGGCTGCATGTATGTCTGTATATGATGTGTATGCCTGGTATCTGTGGAGGCTAGAAGATGGGGTTAGATCTCCTGGACCTGAAGTTGCAGATGGTTGTGAGCCACCTTGTGGGTGCTGGGAATCAAACCTGTTTCCCCAAAGAGCAACAAATGATCGAAACTGCTGAAGCATCTCTCCAGCCCCTGGATTTCTTAATTGCTATCAAATGGGTAATTCCCATAAAAATTTAAGTATCATTTATAAAGAAAGTGACTAATTTTGTATGTGGATAAGGAGCTAAAAAATGAAACTGCAGAATGCTGGGTACTGTGTGAGCTCACTGTAGCAACTCCAGCCATGTCTGCCTGAGTCAGGCTCCAGATTTCTTCCCCAGCCCCTGTCCACTCTCTATAAGAGGAAAAGGGATTTCAGAATGTGGCTTTGGCATGCTACTAAAGCTGCTATCACTATCTTTGAAGTATGCTTTAATCAAACAGTAACACACCTGAACAGAGATGCCTTCTAGGGTTTCTGGCATCACTAATTACAAGTTTAGTGAATATGAGTCTTAGAAAACAGTGATCACAGCATTTACCTTCCCATCCCGAAAAGATCACCAGAACCCCCCTAAACTCTCTGTGGCTAGCATTCTGATCAGATCACATTGCCATGGCAACTGGAAAGTCAAATAATAGTGAATTTCCTGCTTAAGATGGTCTCTAACAGTGCATTTGGTGGACATTGTGTGTGACAGGCTGTTCATTTGGACACTTTTGTGTTCATTTAGAGTCACTTTTGAAGGGACTCTAAACTGAATGTCTTCTCCAAAGAAACATATCCCAATTTAAAGCATTTAGTTTGCATTGAGGAGTCATTCACTGAACAGGTAAACAAGGTCATTGTGACTTCTCTGACACAGAGCTGCTATTATCCCACTGGAGCAAATGCCACAGAGCTGTCTTTGAAGTAACACGGTATGTAATTGTCAGTGTGACTACTCCATGGGAATCTCAGTGTGTCCGATGGAAGCTGTAGTTGCACGTGCACTGTGAAAACCTCCTTCAACCTACTAACATTAAGAGTGAAAATATGGGTGTGCCAATATGGAATGAATTTGTATAAATTGTATTCTCTTTTTATTCTCATTTATATTCTAGATTACCTTTAAAAACTTACCCTCGAAAACAGAACACTCACCAAAACATTACATATATTGACAGACGCTTCTTTTCTGTGTGTTTTTTGGTGTTTTGAGACAGGGTCTTCTTACCTTAGGCTAGGGTGGCCTACAATTTATGGTGATCTCCTTGCCTCAGCTTCCAAGTGCTGGTATAGACAGAAATCATTGTTCTCAGCTTCTTCTTCTTCCTCCTCCTTCTCCTCCTCCTCCTCCTCCTCTTCTTCTTCTTCTTCTTCTCTTCCTCCTCCTCTTCCTCTTCCTCCTACTCCTCCTTTTCTTCTCCTTCTTGTTTTTTTTCCTCTTCCTCTTCTTTCTATTCCCCTTCCCCTCCTTCTTCCTCCCACTGTTCCCCCATGTACGTGCACTGATCTATGTCTATGCATGTGGAGGCCTGAGGCTGGTGTTGGGTTTCTCCCCCTATTGCTCTTCATCTTACTTTTTTGAGACACCATTTATCAATGAATCTGAAGTTTATCCTTTTAACTAGACTGCCTGGTCATCAAGCCTCCAGGATCTGTCTGTCTCTGACCACTCATGACCAGCCTTTAAAATCTATGTGGAGATCTGGACTCAGGTCCTCTTGCTTGTTCAGCAAATACTACCCACTGAGCAGTCTCCCCAGTCCCTTGTCCTTTCTTAATTAAACCAAACTTCAAATGACTGAATATCTGTACATAAAATAATAAATCCAGATTCTTACCTCATACTATATGCGATTAACCTAAAACAGATCAAAGAACAAACTGTCAGGTTCTTAGAAGAAAATCAGTAAGAATGAATTTTCATGACCTCAGATTTGATGATAGGTTTAAGAGATATCATTACATCATCATAATAAAACACAATAGGCAGGAAAGGCTTCATCAAAAGTAAAATCCATTAATGCATATGAAAGGACAGTATATGAAAGTGGGAACTAAGCTTGTTGAATGCCTGTCTGTAATCCCAAGAAGACAAGCAGTGGACGAAAAGAAGGCTGGAAGTTCAAGGCCAGCCTAAACTGCATGACAAGTTGTTTCAACAAAATAACAACAACAAAATATAAAGCAAGCAAGCAAGTCACTTAGAATTGAAGAAGATATTTGTGATATGTCCGATAACAACTCCAACAATGAAACACAAACAAGATGACCTAGTCAAAAAACAGGCTAAGGGCTCAGATAGGCATTTCCCTATCTGAACACGTGCAAACATCCAGCAAGGGTGTGACTGCACACTCTCCCTTGTCACTGAAGAAGTACAAATCCAGGCTACCCTAAAGCACTACTGTGGTTATTCCTCATAGCTAAAATGACTGGATTTGTAGTCAACTAGGAGACACACTACTGGACTTGCCTGTGAATGTATTTCCAGAGACGCTTAACTGAGAAAGGAAGACCCGCTTTAAGCATGCATGGCACCTTCCCGTGAGCTGGACATTATACTGAATATAAAGAAGCAAGCTCAGCACGCATATCCTCTAAGAAGATGTGGTGACTGATTGGACTCAGTGTAGTTGGCTGTCTCGTGTTTGCACTGCTATGCTTTTCCATCCATGTTGTCTGTATCCTGTCCTAGACTATGAACCAAAACAAACCCTAGGTATGGGTGGTGAGGGAACGAAGAAAGGAAAGACACAGAGACAAAGTACAATGGAGCTGAGATCAGGTGGGTTTCTGCTACTGCCACCCCTGCAAGCCAGAACCTTAGCACAGGGAGTGGGGCTAGCTAGTCTTAGAGGGCCAGCAGTGTCAGGCTGTACCGTCTGGGAGGACGAAGCCACTGTTGCTAGTCTACATGCACTGATAAATCATTCATAAACACTCACTTTTGAACTTGCAAGAAGAGCTTTGCCACTCTTCTTCAGCCTGGACCATATGGGCAATGGCTTTGCTAATTTCCCATGGGTCCCGGAGCCTTGGAAGTTCTCTACGTGGCTGGGTTCATGCCAGAATATACATTTGCTCAGGACTGCACGATCAACACTCTCTCTACTACCCACAAGGTAATCTGTCGCAGTGACTAGAAAAGTAACTACCACACTACTTCCTTTATGTTAATGACGCAGAAGGGGTGGGAGGGATGAGGGCCATTAGAACCTTGAATACTGCCACTGGGAAAATAATAGGGTGGAAATATGGAAAGCGGTTGGTTTCTCAAAGCTCTAAACACAGAATTGCTACATGACTCAGCAATTCTACTTCTTTGGTATTTGTTGTAGACGTTATTAAAAACAGGCACTCCATCCAAAATTTATACACAAATATTTATAGCAGCCAAAAGGTGGAAAGGATACAGCAGTTCACTCTGTTACGCACGGATTAAACAAGAGATAGCACAGCAACAAACAGAAACTTGTTATAGTCAGCTTTAGCACAGTGTTAGAAACTCCTTTTTCAAAGTGCTTGTGTGACAGGTGATTTCAATGTCGACTTACCACAAATTAGAATCACCCTTGTAGGGAACCTCCTGAAGGACCCTCCTGATATGTGATGATACACCCCAAGTGTGGGCAACACCTCCTGGTAGCAGTCTGGATAACCAAAGGGATGGCAGAAGGAAGATTATACACACTTCCCTCACTTGGCTTCCCTGCTTGACCCACTGTTATTCCGTTTTGAAACCAGGCCGATTTACCCCGTGGCTGCTGCTACTGGGTCCTTCACAGATATCAGAACCTGTGTTTTCAGACTTCTGACACAGACTAAGGACAATTGGCTCTCTGGAAACCTTTCAGGGTTTAGACGCTAGGCTGGGACTGCTGAAGAAACCAATCTTGTAGACTGAGAAAGTACTGGATTGTTCACCTCTCCAGTGTGAGCCAGTCACTGTGGAACTACTTCGACCGCTGAGCCATCCAGCCTCAAGTTCTGAGGAACCACTGGGCTCTCAGCTCTCAGGTGTGAGACAACTGTTGTTACCTTTTAAATTGACTTTTAAATGTAAGTTTAACAAATTGTCTAAATATGTGTGTTCATCCTATTGGTTCTTTTTCATCTAGCAAACCCCAAGTAATTACAAATTGTGGTCCTGGGAGTGGTTCTTGAGAAACAAAGGATGAGTTTCTCTAGTGAACTTGGTCATATCTGGAGCTGGTTCTCCAACTGGATGAAACCTATGGACTAGAGACTCCTCTGGTAGCATGGAGAACACTGAACGCCCACAGTGTGAACTAAAAAGTTATGCGATATGTAATTTGATGTTCCTGATTTTCCTTGGTACTATTTTGAGGAGCAAGGACTTTAGGGACCCTGTGTATAAAACCTTTGCACATTGGTGGGAGAATAAGGATGGTGGCTAGTTCCTTTTGGCACAACCGAACGAAGAAACAGCAACAACAGAGCCGGATGACAAAACTGACCATCACCAGATGCACACAAACAATTTAAAGATTTCTAAGTGTGTCCTAGAAGAGAATCTTCTCTCCAGCTTGAACTGAAGGAGGGAAAACCCAAACCCCCATTACCCAATAGCTGACTTACAATGAAGCTTCCATTTCTAGCCCTGAAGATTACCCAATAGCTGACTTACAATGAAGCTTCCATTTCTAGCCTTGAAGAGTGTCAGCAGTTAAAACGGAAGCACTAGTTGGAAAAAAAAAGAATCCGTGACTCCGTGACTTAGGATGGCAACGTGCTAGAGGACTCTAAGGAGTTTGAGGGTGCTGACTCTTCAGATTCTGATGGCCCACTCAACCTGAGGAAATAGTCTTCTCACCCATGGTGGAGGATACATCCCGACCACCAGCCCCACCTCAGGCAGTGTTACCTACCTTCCCTGTCCTTGCTTGAGGGAATTAATTCTGCTTCATTTGTGGACTAGGAAACGACTTTCCCTAAAGGATGTGACAGACAAGACATGCTGATGTCCCTTAGGGACCATCTATCTTCACCTCTAGTCCTATCGCTAGATTTTACACTAAGACAGCCCCCAAGAGATGAGGTAGAGAGTGTGGTCCAGGAGGCACACTCTACCACTAAAGGACTTAATTTTAAAAAAATCAGTCAAGCAAAAACACAGGGATGGGTTTATAGAGTATGTTATAATATGGAAGGACTATAAAACTGAAAATCAGGCTGAGTTTATCAATATGGACCCACTGAACAGAGATGCTAGGCTTCCTACTAATGGGATCATCCCGGGAGAAGATTGATTCTCCCTCTCTCAGAAGCCATTAATTGCCACAGCTCTTCATCCATGGGTAGTGCCTTGTAAGGTTTTCTCAACCCACATTGACATGTCAACTGCTATTGTCATTGTACAGGTCTTGTTTACACAACCATTTCATGTCTGCTACTTCTCTGTCATATATAGAAGATTCTATTTCACCATAGAAATCCCAGTCCTCTGGCTCTGACAATCTTTCCACCCTCCTCTTCCACTGGCGTCCTGAGTCTTAGGTGTAGGGTTTGTGTTGTGGATGTATCATTTGGTGTTGGGCACAGTTGACTGTTCTCTGCATTTTGACCTATTGTGTGTTTCTGAAATGTGCTCCATCAATTGCAAAAAGATGCTTCTTTGATGAGGGGTGAGAGCTTCACTAGTCTGTGGATATAAGGATAAGTATATAGGATGCAGTTAGCAATTTTACTGGCTTAGGGAAGTAGCAGAAGTAGATTTCCTTCTAGGATATGTGACTTCAACAGTCATGGTTAGTTGGTAGGTTCATACTTCCAGGCTTGAATTCTCTCCTATTGGGTGGGTCTTACATTCAATCAGCTATTGAGTCCCCCTAAGGTATAAGTGCCGCTACTACACCCTGTGTGCCTGCCATGTTTTGGTTCATAAGTGTTGCAACTGAGCAGGACTGTTAACTTTCTCCTTTGGAAACTTGTCTAGCACCTCCAGAATCTATGAGATCTAGTCCGCGGGGGTGAGGGGGTGGTGGTGGTGGTGGTGGGAGGTTGGGGGTGGGAGGTTTCACGTCAGTTCCAGTACGATCCTCCAAGTCCTGCGTCCACAGTGTGGCATGTTCAGCAATAATCTTATGTTCAGGTCTTGGGAGGCAATCAGTGGGGACTGGCAATAGCCTGGATTATTCTGGGGGGGTCTCTTCTTCGCTGACCAACAACTTGAAGGGAGATTCCCCATAACTGGCACTGTTTTTTCTTTTCTTTTCTTTTTACTTTTTTGTCAAATAGTTTACAGCTTTGGGGGGAAACATTATCATCCCAAGTGGCACAACTTCATTTAAACTACACACACACACACATACACACACACACACACACACACACGCACGTGCAAGTTATATATAGTATATGTATTTTAAGTAAGCATAATATATGTTTCTCTGTGACTTTTTCAAACATCCCTGGTATAACTTAAATTCTTCATAGTATTCTTAGTACATACCCTGACTTTATAAAAATAAAGAAAAAGGAATGATAGGTGAAAGAATTAAGAAAACATGAAATAACAGAATTCCTGAAATAGATATAATGAAGTTATATAAGCTATAAATGAGAGATTTTAGCTTTTGTGGGGGCATGAACCATATTCCATAAACAATATCTTAAGGTTATAATGAGGCTTTTTTGTTGACTTATAATTTTATAACTAAGACAATTTAGTTTATTATGCTTTCACTTAAAATGTCTGCAAGAAAATAGCATAATATAAAGCTAAATGGTAAGTTAGAAATATATTTCAGGTTATGTTCAGAATTTTTTCAATTTCATTAAAATGTGAGAAAATCATTTCACCTATAAAAATGGGCTAACCTTTTAATAATGTGGCTAAGTTTTACACTGATTATAGTTATTGGCGCCACATATAGTCTTGCACGTAAAAACATAAAAAGAAAAAAATCTTTTATGAGTTTGTTAGAGAAGCCACAGCTAAATATCCCAAATGAATCACAGAAGTTTACTGTTTCTCTCCCCCAGACACTAGAAGCGCAAGACTGGGGTTGGGCAGGCTTGTTCCTCTGAGTGCTGTGTAGGAGTCTGTGCTGCAGGCTTCCCCGCCAGCTCCATAGCATCACTGGCATCTTGGTATCCTTGCAGAACCATCATCTAGAGCTAGCTTTTGTCCATACATGGGATTTTGCTTCTGTGCACGTTTCCCCCCTCTATTTCTAAAATGATACTTTTCATTTATTCTTTGAGAACTTCCTACATGATGTAGTGTGATCCAATCTACTCCACTTTCCACTCCAGTTCCATCCAGGTCTACCACATGTTCCTCTCAACTTCGTGTTCTTACCTAAGTATCTGAGTCCACTTGGTGCTACAGGTATGTGTATGTTATAAGGACATCTACTGGAACAATAACAGCATCTCGGGGGCCGCATCCCTGAAGAAAACTGATGTTTATTCCTCCAGTAGCCAGCAGCCACAACAGCTCTTCAGCAAGATATGAAGCTCATGAGCTCCTCCCCTATCTATGTTGGAGTTTTGACTGGTTTGATCTTCTACAGGTAAGAACCCACAACCTCTGAGCACTTACGTGTGCACCCAGCCTACCATAACTATGAAAATACTGTTTATAGCATTCTTCCACAACCTCTGGGTCTTCCAACCCTTCTGCCCCCTCTTCCACAATGATCCCTGATCTTTGGGGATATATGATATAGAGGTTATAGATTACCCCTTTTTAAACAATGCCCACCACACTGCATCATAACTAATTACTTCTGCAATAATCAAGTTCCAAATAAAGTATGTTCTGTATCTTCACCCTCAAGCTTTAGTCTACCACAGTTCTACATCTACACAAACACTTCCTCCTGGAGGAGGATTTCCAAGATTAAATTTTGAGGGGAGACAGTCTAGTTCCAGAGACTGTAAAATTGTTCTCCAGTTTGTTTTGCTTTTACTGTCCTTAAGACATAGCCTATATTTTTCAATACATTCAAATGTGAATTTGCTACACCAAGGCCATTTGTTCACATATTTTCCAACCATAAGGACTTTATCTCTTTATCATGAATTACTACTGAAAGTAATCAGTAACTCCTGGTAGGCTCCCTTTGCTTATGATCTTTGTAAAAATTTGCTACTCTATGTGAAACATATGTAAGTTAATCTAAAATATTTATGTATATGGGGCTGCATGAAATATGCATTCTGGATCATATTAGACTTGCACTCCCCCTAAATATATTTTTGCAAAGGAACAGGGAGCAAACAGTACAGACCTTCTCCTTTTACTTGATATGAAAATATGAGTTCAGATCACACCCCAGCATCAGTGGGCCACTGTGTGCACTCCATTGAAAAGTGTCTCATTTCTGAACACATTTCTAAAACTGTCAGAAAGGCCGAAGAAATGACTTAGTGGTTAAGAGAACTTTCTTCTCAACCAGACAGAGTTCAGTTCCCAGAACCCACACCAGGTAGCTCACAACCACCTTTGCCTTCTCCAGCTCTAAGGGATGGGAAACCCATTTCTGGCCTCTCTGGGAACTGCATTCACATGCACACGCATACATGTACACACAATTAAAGGTAAATTAAACCTAAAAAATCTGTCAGATGCACAAAAGAGAAAAAACTAAGGGAATACACACACACACACACACACACACACACACACACACAGATGTATGGAGAGAGGGAGAGAGTCCGAGATTATAAAATAATTATATTGTTTCCCCCTTCCCTCCCTTCAAACCATCCCATATACACTTCCTTGTTCTCAAATTCATGGTCTCATTTTCATGAATTGTTGTGGGCTGACCATTGGCATTGGATAACCAGTCAGTGTGCTCCTCCCTGGAAAAGCCATTTCTCCCACTCTCAGCACTCCTTAGTTGCCTGTAGTTTTTGTGTAAGGTTAAAGCCATATGTCCCCACACCCCACCCCTGGTCCACTTTTGTTTGGCATGTCTATTTGTGTCATCCTTGTTCAATTCTAGTTTAGGCAGCCATGCTGATGAAGAACCATAAGTCCCTCAAAACCCTTCCTTAGTAGACTGCCTTTACCATTGTTGTAGGAGGTCGCTTGTTCGTTCCCAGCTGCCCAGACTTGAAATAACTAGACAGAAACTGTATTAATTAAATCACTTAATTAAATAAGAAGCTAGAGCCTATTAGCTCTTATTAGCTAGCTCTTGCATTTTAATTTAACCCATTTCTATTAATCTGTGTATTGCTATGTGGCTGTGGCTTACCGACAAGGTTCCATCTGGAGTCTGTCACTAGCGGGGCTCCATGGCTTCTCCTGACTCTGCCTTCTTTCTCCCAGCATTCAGTTTAGTTTTCCCTACCTAGCTCTGTTCTGCCCTGCTATAGGCCCAAAGAAATTTCTTTATTCATTAACCAATAAAAACAACACATAGACAGAAGGACTTTCCACACCAGACCATGGTGTTTATTATGATAGAAGAGTAGCTAACCCACAGTGCTTCTGGGCAGCAGGTACAGGAGATGCCCCAGAAGCTCTCTGGCCAGCCAGCTTGGCATATCCAGAGTCAAACAACAAGAGAAACTGCTTCAAACAAGGTGGAAAGTCAAGGACTGATACCCAATGTTATCCTCTGACCACCACAGATATGCTGTGGCCCATGGGCATCCTTATTCACACATACAAACAGCAAGTGCACATGCATACACACCAGACACAAGTAGAAATATTCATTCTTCCCCCAATTTTTTAAGTAATTCATTTAGAATTTTAAATACCTCATAGAAAAACAGTATCATACCTGTAAGTCACATCTTTTTCTTAAGGGAAAATCACTTTATTCTAATTAATTCACAAACAAAACCATCAACAGCTGGTATAAGGAAGCCACACAGCATTTATTTGTAAACAAGCTGAATTTTCTTTACGGTCTTTGAATGCATTTAGCTCAAATCATGAATTCATATCTCTTGCTTCTACACTTTGGTTTTTTAATGTTTTTATCTATGTGTCTGTGTCTGTGTTTGTCACATCTATGCAGGTGCTGAAAGAGACCAGAAGAGTTAGTGCCCCTGAGGCTGCAGTTACAGGTAGGTGCAAACCAAAATGTGTCCTCTGGAAGAACAAGGATTCTTAACAGCCCTCATGTAATAATTTTTCAATTGAATTGGTTTTTTTATTTTTTGAGACAGGGCCTCATTATGTAACCCCGCTGGCCTGGAACTCACTATATAGACCCTGCTGGCCTCAAACTCATAAAGATCCTCCTGCTTCTGGCTCCTGAATGGTGATATTAAGGCCATGTGCTACCATGCACAGCCCTGTTTCTTTATCACTATGTATCGACTCAATCCACTTGTGATTTGCTAACACTATTCCTGCTGATAGGTTAATGTTGACATTTATATTTTCATATTTACCAACTTTTAGGCTTGTTATTTGAGTTGCTGTTTGTCTTTCCTTAATGGCTGACTGTAAAATAATCCTTCCCTCCCCCAAGGTGATTTTTATCAGCTTTTTTAAATCACAGCCATAGAAAGGAAATTAAAACCCCTCCCCATATGACTTTTTTAGTAGAATTTCTGGTAATTTTTATAATAATTAGTATAATTTAGAATAATTACCAGAGATAAGTAACTAAGATAAGATAACTAAGATAGCCCTCAGGAAACTCTCTTTTAAGGTACGGAAAACTGTACAGAATACCATAGCTTCCTACTGCTTTTCCTCCCCAAGCATTGTGAAGGCAGATAGCAAGCCCGGCAGGGTTGTGGACACAGAGCCTTGGGCAGAATGGGCCCAGTGAGTCTTTGAATTTTGTTTTTAAACTTAAACACCTATTCAGAGTTTGCCTTTTACCACCAATTATCTGTTTTTGAAAATGACATTTATCGTACTTTTTCATACAGAACAAATAATTCTTTTTAACGCTTCGATGAGTTTAGACAAGTGTACACAGTCATGCATCACTCCACAGTCAGAACAGAACCTTCTCTGCATCCCCGAGCTCCTTCCTGCTCTCTGCCCATGATGCTTCATCGCCGCGCTGATGGGCTCTCTGCCTCCGTAGCTGTCCTTGTTTGCGCCTGTCATCACCGAAATGCGGTTTTACCCAGTGATGTTCATTAGCATAAGCTCTTTGGGGATTTGCATTGAGATGTTATCAGCGATCCATTTAGTGATATTGCTAAGTAGTATTCTGTTACATGGTCCATCAATTCTCCATTCGGACTTATTTCTTAATGTCAGATGCTATGAGCAAAGGCACTGTGGATTTTGTATTAGTCTTTGAATATTCATTTTTATTTCTATTAGTTAGACACTAGAGATGAGACTGTGGTTGGCATAGCAATTGTGTAGTTAACTTTTTCAAGGCTTGTCAACATGCTAAGTGACAGTGCCGTCTTTCATTCTTGAAGAGTATGTGAGTTTCCAGTTAGTCACAATCTTGCTTGTCAGATTGAAAAGTTCGAGCCATCTTAACAGGTGTGTAGTGCCATCCTTTTATGGTTTTCTTATACATTTTCTCAATAACTAACAATATTGAGTGTCTTTTCTTAGTGCTTATACACTATCTATCTCTTCTTCACTGAAATATTCTGTCCCTTTGAACAGTGTTATTTCCTTACTATTGACATGCATTTGTAGATTTCAGACAAGAACTTTCACTGTATCTAATTGCTCCTCACTTTATGATGAGTTTGCATCACAGCGAAGTCTTCCTTCATCAAAACACATTTTATAAGTCTGACTACGACTTAGTCTATCTTTTCTTAGACACACCTTGAACATTGACATTGCCCTAAAGTTTGGCTATGTCATTTTAGAAAACGTCTGTTTGAATGTTGCCTCTTAACTTCCTGAACACAGCACAGTGTAGAGTTTGGTTACTTACCAAACTATCACTCATATGATTTGAACATTCTGGGAATCTAATATAGGTATGGTGGCTGGAACCAAACAGCAGATTTGTTTCAAACAAATGAGAATGTTACTGCAGCAATTGCTCTCTGGTCTGAAAAAGAATACAGATGCAAGAGCATTTCATTTCATTAGATTTTTCATCATTAAATAAGTTTTTTTCTTTCAACAGAAAGAAAATGGGTCATCTCATATGATAATATTTACCAAGGAAAATTTATTTATTCTTATTACTCACTAATGTTTCTTTTATGAAAAGTTCATTCCAATTCAAAATAAATGTTTTTACTTAGTGTCTCTTTCTCAAGTAACCTTTCCACATTGTTATTTATAAAGTTTCTCAGAGCATAGGAGACACAAGGAGACCAGAAGAGGGGAGACTGTCCTGTGCTGGGAAGGGACGACCTGTGTGCCCAGGAGCCAGGTGTGAGCGGCAGGACTCAGTGTCACTGACCCTACACAAGCACACGCAGTGCGGCTGTCTTCGGAAAGGATGAGCAAACAGACAAGACCCCTCTGGATTTCTCACTCATTCTCATGAGAATAGCAATGTTTTCCCATGCAGTACAACAAATAGGATTTTGAAATATCAAGCTGGGAACTGTGGCACATTTCCATATTCCCATTACTTAAGTGGCTGAGACAGGAAGACTGCTGTGAATTCAAGGAGGAAGGGGGCTATATAACGAGGCTTCCTTGGGACATGTAGCAAGACTTAAGTCAAAACAAACTAACCAGGCCCCAACAAAATGGAAACATCAACCCCATTCTGACGTAACTGAGGCTTTTTACCCCTCAAATACCATCTTCACATTGCCCCCAACAAATGATGGTATTTTGTTTTCTTTTATTTCTTTTTTTATTTCTGGGGAGGGCTGAAAAATATTACATATACACTATATTAGGTTTAGTTTCTGTATATTAGGTTTATATTCTGTTTCACTAGAGGAACAGAACTGATAGAATGCACCATATATATAAAGGGGATTCATTAGCATGGTTTATAGGCTGTAGTTCAGCTAGTCCAACAATGGCTGTCTACTGCTGGAAAATAATTTTTCAGTCCACAAGGCTCTGTATCTCAACTTGGTCTTTAATATACACTAGAGTCCCAAAGAAATAGGCTGTAGTGCCAGTGAAGGAATGGACTTGCCATTGAGAGCGAGAGCAAGGAGGCAAAGAGCAGGAGCTTCCTTCTTCCACATCCTTTATAGAGGCTTTTAGGAGAAAGTGCGGCCCAGATTAAAGGTGGATCTTCCCATGGCAAAAGATCCAGATTACAGGTAGCTCTCACTTCAAATGATTTACACAGGTGTGCCCAGCCACTTGGTTAGTTAATTCCAGATGTAGCTAAGTTGACAACCAAGAACAGCCATCACTTACACCATGCATTTTCTTTTATTTAAAAATTTAAATGCTACATTCATTTATTTAGTGTGTGGACATCAAAGGACAACTTGTTGGAATTGATTCCACCGTGTCCTGGGGATCAAATATAGGCCACTCAGCTTGGTATCGAAAGCCTTTACCTGTTCAACCTTTCTGCCAGCACTACCGTGAATTTTCTTTATCTTCTGTATGGTGATTGACATGCAGGTTAGTTTCATCAGTTGCACACTGTGAAAAGAGCCCCGGTGAATGCTAATTTGAATCCTACCTGCCGTGGTGTCATTGGAGGGGTGGTGTTAGGCCCATAGGTTTGTGCATCTCTCAACCCTAATCAGAGAAGCTTCTTTTTGCAGTAGAGAGCAGTTGGCATAGAAACACGCAACTGGTGAGCATACAGAGAATTAGAGTGTGTGGAAGGCTCATCTCTAACTGGCATATCTATATCCTCTTAATTCTGAAGGATCATCTGAGAAGACAGGGTGGAGAGATTATAAGAGGCAGAGTGAGGGAGGACCAAGGTGAAACAGTGTCTTCTGGACGTGACAGGATTGCTGCATCCATGCTGGCCTGGCAGCTGTGGCTGCGAGTACAGGATCGAGTCAGTCAGCATTCTAGCGTGGAGCAGGGAAGGGCTCCGTGCAGTACTGGCGGTTGGTGACTTACAGGCGAGGGAAAGTCAATTTCTTTAAGGATGTGGTCCCTGGTAGTTCAATCACATTTCACTGGGTTGCCTCATACCTGTGAGAATGTAGGCAGCACAAACTGGATTTCTTGGGTTATTTAAAAAAAAAATTAAAAAGTCTTAAATGGGCATGGGTAGGGAGGTGGTATTGAATCTGGGGAGTCAGGGAGTAGAGTAGGGAAAGAATATGATCAAAATGCATTGTATCAAATTCTCAGCGCAGTGGTTCTCAACCCTCCGAATGCTGAGATTCTTTAATACAGTTTCTCAAGTTGTGGTGACTCCCAACCATAAAATTATTTTCTTTGCTACTTCATAACTGTAATGTTACTACTGTTATAAATCATAATGTAAATGTTTCTGGAGATAGAAGTTTGGCAAAGGGGTCGAAACCCACAGGTTGAGAATCACTGAATTAATGGAATATTCTGTTAAAAAGGCAGGCTTCAGTCACAACCATAACTCATTGGTGGCTCTTTTCCATTCATTCAGCTTGACAGAAGCTGTCTTTCAGCACTCCACAGGAACTGCATGGACTCCTGATACAGTTCCCCCTCTTGGCTTTGAAGTTTCTCAAGAAGAATCCTAGAGAGACTAGAAAGGAGGGTCCCGGAGGGAAGTAGTCAGGGAGCTGAGGGTCCACGGAGAGGGTAGAAAAGGAGGGTCCCCAAAGGGAAGGGAGATGGGGGTCCATATGCTGCTCTGTGATTCTGGTGCCAAATGATATTTTCTTTCTGACTGAAGGAAGTCAGAGCACGCTTGTTTCTTAAGTGGATCAAGACTGTTCTCTGCCCACAGCAAGGCATCTATGGGCAAGAATGGTGTGAGGATAGAGGAAAGGAATGTCATTCTGAAATAAAACCACACATTAAAAAAAGCTTCAATTTCTAAAACCTTTGACACTTCCAAGAAAAAAATATTTTTTAGCACAAACACAAATATTCCTATTAACTTTTTCTCAAAGGTAGACTTATTTTTGTTTAAGTGTTAGTATTTTGTTTAAGTTTAAAATGAAACTAATGCTATTTAAGAATTTGGCAGATATGGTATTACGAGAAGAATGTGTTCACTATGTGTTTGTGCAGTTCTTTAGCGATCTCACGGTCCTGATGTTTTTCATCCTGATGGCTAAGTGCGACTGTGGAGAATGTTGACAATGGCTGACATGCTAATTCCACAGCTGACACTGGCTGACAGGCTGGCAGCCTGTGGGCACTAATTACATGGTGACACCACATTGCTCAGTGTGGTGTGTGAGGTGTGAAGGGATGGACTCAGAAGTCCAGCAGGCTGCTGTCAGCATGACATCACCTAGCACTGGGAGTCCTTTTGATCTTGAAGGACGTTTATTATTTGTGTTGTAGTGTACCAGTTGTGGCTGGATACCCCATGGTCAGTTGTTCTCTGAATTTTGACCTGTTGTGGCTTCCTGCAATGGTCTCTTTCTTCTGTGAAAAGAAGTTTCTTTGATGATGGATAAGGTCTACACTTATCTAGGAGAATAAGGATAAGTACGTAGGATGTCATTAGGAATCACACAGGTTTAGGAAATTGGTGGTAGTTGGTTCTCCTCTTGGGTCTATGTCCTTTCCAGCCATTGGTGGCTGGCTGGGTGTACAAGACCAGGCATGATTTCTTTCCTGTTAAGTAGGCCTTAAATCTGATTTGGTAGATGTAGGTAACCCCCCAAGAAAAAACAGCCACCATTTCATCATTGTGAAATATCTTGCTGGCCCAGTCATTTCTGATTCATAGGTTTTTTTATAGCCAGATAGAATGGCCAACTGTCCTCTCCCTTAGCAGCTTGATACATCTCCAATGCCATTCCTGAACCCAAGGCTCAGGGAACATTGAAGGGAAAGGGAAAGAATGCCTGTAAGAGCCAGAGGACAAGGAAGTCTGCTGTGACATTGTGCCTTCTAGTTGTGACAGGGAAGCCACACCCATAAAAATCTCAGCATGCCTGTCTAAAGAAGACCCGAGCAGTTCCAAAACCAAGCTGACATCCCAACATAAATGGGGGAAATCTCATGGGTCTCATCGCTAGATGAAGAGCTGCAGTCAGTTAATGAATGGCTTGCCAAGAGAGGAAGAATAAGTTTTCCCCAGGGATGAGCCCCTGATAAGTTATTCACTACTAAGTGGTCCACCCTAGAAACATGTCTGCATGTTCAGACAACACTGAAGCGACTCAGAAGTTTGTATTAGGTATTTATTCCTTTATGTGTATTCGTAACAACAATGATTTAAAAAGAGGAGACCTTGATTTGGGGAGTGTGTAGGAGGCATGGGAGGGGTAGGAGGGAGGAGAGAATGGAGGGAAATGATGTAGTTATATCTTAGCTAAATCCAAACATAAATTAAAAAAAAGAAGACTTTTGTAAATGAGAAGCTTGAAGAGAGGATCTTTGGCAAGCGATGGGGGAGAGATGAAAGACTGCTGACCAGGATGGGCACAGCATCAGTTAGGATTTAGGGAAAAGTCTCTGACCAAACGGGAGTGTTTCTTGTGAGGAGCTAGGAAGGATTGGAGCTGTCTGGATGGATTGCTGTGAGGAGAAATGATGTGGACATGTGAATTCCATGCACAGGGAGCTCAAAATGAAACTGTATGTTTTTAAGCAGAGAAGAGACATAAAAATGATTGGTTTGGGAAGGTTCATAACTTTTAAGTTGGCTCAAGGAAAAGCTGGAGAATGAGATTAGAATCGAATGTGTCAGCTTCAACTTGTCCTTCAGTGAAGTTGGGCAAATATTTTATTTTTCAGTAGTTTTACAGGAAAGCCCTGCTAGCAGCAATTACACACTCTCTATTCAGGCCATGAACCTCTCAGCTCTGATCCTTGAATCCCCACCTCATCTTTTAATATGGTGACTATAATGATTTGTAATTGTTAACCCTCACTTTTACTATTTTGATTGCAATGTATTTTTTCCCTTTGTGGATGGAAGAGAATATACATATAATTTTACCTTGTTCTTTTCCCTTTTTTCTCTCTTTCCCTTCCAATATCAAAATGCATTTTGCAGAGGGGGATGGAGGTCAGTGAGATTACTTAGTGGGTAAAGACACTTGCCACCAAGCCTGCCAAGCTGAGTTCAATCCTTAGATTCCATGTGGCAGAAAGAACTGATTTCCATAAGTTGTCCTCTGTCCTCTATCCCCACCAACCACACCATATGTGTGCCCCTGCCTCCCACATGGCATGGGTCAAGTGTGCCCCTTCCTCCCCTCCACACCCACATAAAATAAATATGAAAACATTTAATGCATTTTTTTGCATTGATTTTGTATCCTGCCACTTCTCTGAGCTGGGGCTTTAGTCCTCATGGACTTACAGTGCGGTCTTTAGGGAGTCTGCGCACACGCTGGTGCCCTTCACAAGTATCAGGGATGGTACTGTATCTTATCTGACTCATAGCTGGTGTTGTGGGATATTTGATCACACTATGAAACCTGAGGCTGTGTTAAGAAAATCAACCTTGGGTCAGGCGGCAAAGCCAGCAGCTAGTTGACAGGAATTAGTCAAAGAGAGTATGGAGAATCTAGGAAGATCGATAGAGAGATACACAGGTCCAGGAATGGATTTGTGTGAGGAGAATTCTCTGGTGAGAACACTCTAAGAAAACAAGAATTCAGTGAATTCAGTTTCTTCAAACCATGGAATTGTTCTTGGAAAGTGTTTCCATGCTCCTCCCAAATATAGAAGATAGAATGAGTTTATTTCAGATTACTCATTATTTGCTTGCAGTTGTTAGTCAATTCAATGTTTAAACTTTTCTTTATAAGCCCCAATGGAAAAACATGCTTTTTTCCCCATGTGTGGCTTGTTCTTATGATTGTATACAGCTTGAACTTATGAGAACTTTACTCATGTGACTCTTCTTAACCCTCAGAGTATAAATTGTTTGATGCTCTAAATAAAGTTGACCCTTGTAGCTGGGCAGTGGTGGCGCATGCCTTTAATCCCAGCACTTGGGAGGTAGAGGAAGGCAGATCTCTGTGAGTTTGAGGCCAGCCTGGTCTACAAGAGCTGGTTCCAGGACCTGCTCCAAAGCTACACAGAAACCCTGTCTCAAAACAAACAAACAAACAAAACAAAACAAAAGTTGGCTCTTGCATGAAATTTTAGTCCACTTCATTTATTGGTTCCATTCTCCCAGATTCCATTGCCTCTGGAATGGGAACAGGCCCCCTCACTGCCCCTGGGCTGGTGGTCCTTGGTGTTGTAAAAGCAGGATGAATAAGCCATAAGGAGTAGGCTAGTAAGCAGCCATTCCATGGCCTCTGCATTATATCTTACCTTCAGGTTCCTGCCCTGTTGAGTTTCTGCCTAACTTCCTGAGAGGATGTACTATAAGCTGTAAGATGAAATAAACTCTTCCCTCCCAAATTTGCTATTGCTCATGGTGTTTTATCACAGCACTAGAAACCCAGCTAAGACAGTCATTCACCATCTCTGGGGCTTACAACTTTAATTCCTTGTTACAGGAGGGCCTGCTTGTTTGTCCCAGCTGCCTGGCTAGCTTAACCCTGAAATAACCACACAGAAATTGTATTAATTAAATCACTGCTTGGCCCATTAGCTCTAACTTCTTATTGGCTAACTCTTACATATTAATTTAATCCATTTCTATTAATCTGTATATCACCAAGAGGTCATGGTCTACCAGCAAAGTCTCAGCACATCTATCTCCGGTGGAGAGTCCATGGTGTCTCTCTAACTCTGCTTTCTTCCTCTCAGAATTCAGTTCTATCTTCTCCACCTACCTAAGTTCTGACCTACCAGGCTGAGGCAGTTTTGTATTTATTAACCAATACAAGCAACACAAAGAGGGGACTCCCACATCAATTCCTCCTTTTCTGCAAAGATCCCTGAGCCCTAAAGGGAGGGATTTGATAATGGCATTCCATTTAGGATTGGGGATTGTTTAGTTGGGGGCTCTGTGTTAACTCTCACTACTGGAAGAAAAAGCTTCTTTCATTAGGGTTGAGAGGCACTGACTATAGTTTTGGCAATATGTCATTAGAAAGCATTTACTGCTATGATCTTTTAGTATAATAATAGTAAGTATTTCCCTGGGGCCCACGACCTATCTAGTCTCAAGTTTGTATCCATTTTAGCAGTATCAAGAATGGGTCCCCTGGGTGGTGGTGGCACATGCCTTTAATCCCAACACTTGGGAGGCAGAGGCAGGCAGATCTCTGTGAGTTCAAGGCCAGCCTGGTCTACAAGAGCTAGTTCCAGGACAGGCTCCAAAGCTACAGAGAAACCCTGTCTTAAAAAACCAAAAAAAAAGGGTCCCATCTCATAGAGTGGGCCTAAAATTCAAGTTAAAAAAGGTCCCATCTCATAGAATGGGCCTAAAATTCAAGTTAAATAAGTGATTGGTTATTTCTGTAACATTTGTGTCCCTATTGCACCAGTATATCTTTCAGGCAGGTGGCTGTTTTAGATCTCAGGGCTTGTAGCTGGTTGATACTGATGATTATTTTTATCCTCTTGTAGCATGCGAAGTACCTTGTAGCACCGCAAATGCAGGGCTGATATCTAGACATATACTACTGTTATAATCAAGTTGCAATAATACCCTAGTGTCTATAATTGTTTTTCCCACAATTTAAAATTTTGTGTATATGAATGTTTTGCCTGCATGTATGTGTGTGCACCACATGCACCCAGTGCTATCAGAGGCCAGGGCAGGGTATCCAATACCCTGGAACTTAGGTTACAGATTGTTGTGAGCTGCCCTGTGCTGAGAAGCAAACCTGGGTCCTCTAGAAGGTTCTTAACTGCTAAGTCACCTCACCAGCCTCCCTCTCCATCTTATAATTAAGAAACTCAAACTCAGTGAGTCTGGGACCTCTGAGGAAGTAGTCTGGAGCTAGAGACCTTTGCAGGACTGGGTCCAAGCCAGGGACCTCCATGGGAGTGGAACCAGACCAGGGACTTTTATGGAAATAAGTCTGAGCCAGCGACCTAGGCTGAAGCAGGCCTAAGATAACGAAGTCCACAGAAGCAGGTACAAGGGAGCAACCACTGAGAAAGTAGGCTGGAACCAGAGACCTCTGCAGGTCCGAGTGTGATTCTGGGACCACCGAGGGAGTAGGCCAGAACCAGAAATCTGTGGGTCCAGGTACAAATTTGGAACCTCCGAGTGAATAGGCCTGAGCTAGGACCTCTACTAAAACAGGCCCAAAGCAACAACCTCAGCAGAAACAACCCCAAGCAAGCAATCTCTGTGAGAGCAGGCCCTAAAGACTTCTGGTATTGCAGAGCACACCCCATAAGTGCTAAGCAACCTCCAGGAACAGGGAGTTACCAATGGGGTGACTGGAACCGTGGCCCTGAGCACACCACGAGGAGTGACCATTTGAGCCTTGGATCCACTGGCATCTGGAAGATTGATCACTAGAGTCACACACAGCCCCAACTACATCAATCAGAGGAAAAGATGGGTAGAGAAGGCAAGAATACATGCAATACCACAAAGAGCAACACAACATCAGTAAAAGCTAGTGGCCCTAAAACAGCAAGATTTGAACAACCAAATATAAATGAAGCAGAAGAAAATGACCTAAAAAATAACTTTAGGAGAATGTTTGAAGCCCTTAAAGAGGAAATGAAAAATTCCCTCAAAGAAATAGAGGAAAAGACAAACAAAAAAAATTGAAAGACATCAACAAATCCCTTAAAGAAAACCAAGAAAAAGCAATCAAACATATGAAAGAAACTATTCAAGACTGATAGAGACAATAAAGAAAACACAAGCTGAGGGAATTATAGAAACAGAAATCATGAGAAAATGATCAGGAACCACAAATGCAAGCAGAATACAAGAGATGGAAAAGAAAATCTCAAGTGCTGAAGATACAAGAGAGGAATTAGACTCATCAGTCAAAGAAAACATTAAATCTAACAAAAGCTTAACCCAAAATATTCAGGAAATATGGGACATCATGAAAAGACCTAACCTAAGAATAACAGATATAGAAGAAGAAGTCCAACTCAAAAGCACAGAAAATATATTTAACAAAATCACAGAAGAAACTTTCCCAGCCTAAAGAAAGATATGCCTATGAAGATATAAGAAACTTGCAGAACACCAAATAGACTGGATCAAAAAAATGTCCCCTTGCCACATAATAATTAAAACATTAAACATACAGAATAAAGAAAGAATATTAAGAGCTGCAAAGAAAAAATACCAAATAACATATACAGGCAGACCTATCAGAATTACACCTGACTTCTCAATGGAAACAATGAAAGCCAGAAGGTCCTGGTCAAGCATTATGCAGACATTAAAAGACCATGGTCACCAGCCCAGACTACTATACCCAGCAAAACTTTCAATCACTATAGAAGGACAAAACAAGATATTCCCCGAGAAAACCAGATTTAACCAATACCTAGCCACAAACCCAGCCATACACAAAGTACTAGAAGGAAAACTCCAACACAAGAAAGTTGGCTACATTCCCCCAAACACAGACAATAGATGATCTCACAGCAGCAAATCCCAAAGAAGGGAAAAACACACAAAATAACATCACCAAAAATGAAAACTAAAATATAGGAGATAGCAATCACTGGTCATTAATATCCCTTAATATAAATGGACTCAACTCACCTATAACAGATTTTCCAATCAAATGGACCTAAGAAACAAGCTGGTGTAGCTGACCTAATATCTAACAAAATAGACTTCAAACTAAAATCAATCAAAAGAGACAAAGAAGAACATTTCATATTAGTCACAGGAAAAATCCATCAAGAGGAAATCTCAATACTGAACATCTATGCCCTGAATACAAGTGTACGTTATATGTTAAAGAAATACTTCCAAAGCTTAAATCACACATTAAACCCCACACACTAATAGTGGGAGACTTCAACACTCCACTCTCACCACTGGACAGGTCAGTCAGACAAAAAATTAAAAGAGAAATAAGGGAATTAACAGATGTCATGATTCAAATGTACTTAACAGACATGTATAGAAAATTCCATCCAAACATAAAAGAATATACCTTCTTCTCGGCACCTCATAGAACCTTCTCAAAAGCTGACCACATACTAGGTAACAAAAAGAACCTCAACAGATACAAAAAATTGGAATAACCCCATGTATCTTATCAGATCACCATGGCTTAAAATTAAAATTCAGCAGCAACACTAATTCCAGAAAGCTCACAAACACATGGAAAATAAACAATGCTCACCTGAATTACAAATGGGTCAAGGAAGAAATAAAGAAATTAAAGACTTCCTCAAATTCAATGAAAAAGACCATACAACATACCCAAATTTATGGGACACAATGAAAGCAGTGTTAAGAGGAAAGTTCATAGCACTAAACGCCTACATAAAGAAGCTGGAAAAATCCCACACTGGTAAATTAACAGAACATTTGAAAACTTTAGAACAAAAAGAAGCAAAGTCACCCAGGAGAACTAGACAGCAGGAAATAATCAATTAGAGAGCTGTAATCAACAAAATAGAAACAAAGAAAACAAAACAAAGAATCAATGAAACAAAGAGTTGGTTCTTCGAGAAAATCAACAAAATAGATAAACCTTTATCCAAACTAACCAAAAGGCAGAGAGGGAATATCCAAATTAAAAAAATCAGAAATGAAAAGGGAGACATAATAACAGACATGGAGGAAATACAGAGAATCATTAGGTCATATTTCATAAAACTGTACTTCACAAAATTGGAAAACTTAAAGGAAATGGGCAACTTTCTGAATAAATATCACTTACCAAAATTAAATCAAGACCAGATAAGCAAATTACATAGACCTATAACTGCCAAAGAAATAGAAACAGTCATCAAAAGTCTTCCCAACCCCCTCCCCCCAAAAAAAACCCAGGACCAGATGGTTTCAGCACAGAATTCTACAATATTTTCAAATAAGAACTAATACCAATACTCCTCAAATTGTTCCACACAATACAAACAGAAGGACCATTGCCAAACTCTTTTTATGAGTCTACAATTACCCTGATACCCAAACCACATAAAGACATTACTAAGAAAGAGAATTATAGACAAATCTCACTCAGCAACATTGATGCAAAAATACCGAATAAAATACTGTCAAATCAAATCCATGAACACATCAGAAACATCATCCACCATGATCAAGTTGGCTTCATCCTGGAGATGCAGGCATGGTTCAACATACGAAAATCCATCAATGAACTCCACCATATAAACAATCTGAAAAATAAAAAGCACATAATCATCTCATTAGATGCTGAAAAAGCCTTCAACAAAATCCAACATCCCTTCATGATAAAGATCTTGGAGAGAGCAGGGATACAAGGAGCATACCTAAACATAATAAAGGAAATATACAGCAAGCCCACAGACAACATCAAACTAAGTGGAGAGAAGCTGACAGTGATCCCACTGAAATCAGGAACAAGACAAGGTTGTCCACTCTCTCCATATCTATTCAATATTGTTCTTAAGGTCCTAGCTAGAGCAATAAGACAACAAAAGAAGATCAAGGGGATACAAATCGAAAAAGAACAAGTCAAACTTTCACTATTTGCTGATGACATGATAGTTTACATAAGTGAACCTAAAAATTCTACCAAGGAACTTCTACAACTCATAAACAATATCAGTAATGTAGAAGGACACAAGATTAACTCAAAAAATCAGTAGCCCTCCTTTACATGGAAGATATATAAGCTGAGAAAGAAATCAGAGAAACATCACCCTTCACAATAACCATAAATAGCATAAAATATCTTGGAGTAACTCTAACCAAACAAGTGGAAGATCTGATGACAAGAACATTAAATCTTTGAAGAAAGAAATTGAAGAAGACACCAGAAAGTGGAAAGATCTTTCAATGCTCTTGGGTAGGTAGAACTAGCATAGTAAAAATAGCAATTTTGCCAAAAGAAATCTACAGATTCAATGTAATGCCCAGAAAAAGTCTTCATAGACCTAGAAAGAACAGTCCTCAACTTTATATGGAAAAGCAAAAAACCCAGGACAGCCAAAACAATTGGTACAATAAAGGAACTTCTGGAGGCATCACAATCCCTGACTTCAAACTCTACTACAGAGCTACAATACTGAAAACAGCCTGGTATTGGCATAAAAATAGATAGGAGGA
>PVIU01007583.1:0-90784 GCA_004026605.1 Ondatra zibethicus | reverse complement strand
CATAGGAAGAGAATGGAGGGGAAGAAGGAAGGTCTTCACAGGAAGACAATGGAGGGGGAAGGAGGAAGGTCTTCACAGGAAGACAATGGAGGGAAGGAGGAAGGTCTTCACAGGAAGACAATGGAGGGGAGGAGGAAGGTCTTCATAGGAAGAGAATGGAGGGGAAGAAGGAAGGTCTTCACAGGAAGACAATGGAGGGAAGGAGGAAGGTCTTCACAGGAAGACAATGGAGGGAAGGAGGAAGGTCTTCACAGGAAGACAATGGAGGGGGAAGGAGGAAGGTCTTCACAAGAAGACAATGGAGGGAAGGAGGAAGGTCTTCACAGGAAGACAATGGAGGGAAGGGGAACCTGGGTAACCACAGAGGGCTGTGATGGCTGACTCTGGAGCAGTGTTTCAATGTGAAATTGGCCATGGCAATGGCAGGAACAGGCAGGCAGGCGTGTGTACCCCTCCTTTGCTGGTTGCTTGTTAGTACTGCTCCTCAACAGAGTGGTCATCTGGGTTCTTCAGAGGGTCTGCCTTAACAAACCTCAACTCTCCTGTTAAGACTGCAGGAAAGGAACAAGCAGAATCTTCCCACTCCAGAACCAGGGCCTACCAAATCTCTTTCTCTCTCATTAGCCCCCACACTCACAATCTCATCTATGCTCATTCATCTTACTCATTCCTGACAGAAATGAGCCTGCTGGGCTGGGCTCGGTGGGTAAAGCACCTCTCATGCAGGTGAGGACCTGAGTTCGAATCCTTCAGTTTTGCAAGATGCAAAGAATAGCGGAGATGGTGATGAAGACACAAGATGGGCCCCTTAGCACTGCTGACTTTACCCTTCAAAGTGCATGGAAAGTCATACTCAGTAGCAATTGTCTATAATATTTATGCTCCCATCATGAAATAAGACAAGAGAATCTCTAGACAGCCAGCTTGCCTGGAGTATACAGCAGCAAAACACAAAAGCCTGTTTCTCAAGGCGGAAGATAAGGACAGACATCAAAGGTCTGCATGCAGAGACATGAGCACGAACATATAGGAACAGAGGAAGGAAGGAAAGAAGAAAGGCCTGGAGAAACCGTGGAAAGTGTGGCCCAGAGTGTACCCAGGCTTCCTCTGTGCCTCTGCCCTCCATAACCTGGGCTGCTAGTAAGCCCCAAGCAAAATGCAGCATGGGAGCCTTCACTCTAACAGCCTCAGGCTAAGCATCAGGAAGGCCCTTCCACAGGTGCACAAAATTACAAAGCTGCTCGAGGGCAGACTTCAGTATCCCAAAGGTAAGTCAAGAATGAGGCTGGGTTCCATTTTATTCCAGAAGGGACTTTTAAAAAGGGTTTGCCCTTTGCTGAGGATCAAAACCCTGGGGATCCCTCAATTCCAACTGACTAGGCAAGTGCCATCAGCCTTGCCTGTTGCCATCACTACAGGCCCTTGTGAGATTCCGGGAAGAGAGCTGGAAAGGTTAGGATAGCCAACCAATTCTTACTTGTTCCATAGGCAAACCCAGCAGCTCAGCCCTACTCTTCCCAGGAGGAGGTAGAGTGACTCCATCTCTCTGGCAGGTCTCATTCTTAAGTTACTGCTCTAAGCAAGTCCAAAAACAAATGGCTGTCCCTTCCAAATGAAGGGCCAGTCAGAAAACAACCATGTGCTGAGGCTGTCTGATTTCCTGGGCAAAGCTTCTTCAGCTAAGGGGTGATGCCATCCTTTATCTTTCTTTAACAGCCCATTTTTGCAGAAATTGAAGGGGGGTAGCTGTAATCGCATGGCCTTAGAACAAGTGACCCAGGACTTGAAAACTAAGGGATGGCAAGTTTCTTTGTACACTGGCGATGGGGGAGGATGGGTCAGAAGCACACATTCATTTCACACACCTTCATCATCTGGGTTTAAGTGCAGAGGAAGTGTGAATTCTGGGTGCTACTTTATAAAAACAAAAAACAAAAAACCATTGATGCCACATTCAAATCAAGCTATGACAAACTGTGACTTGTGAGATACCCTTTTTACAATTCTGTTTTACCCTACCTTCTATATAGAGAATTTGACACTAGAACAGCGGCAGCAGACATGGGGGTGGTGGTGAGTACCAACACCTGTCTATCACAGCCACACCGTTGATCACCTCCTAGATGTAGGCCCAGTGAAAGGCACTTACAGGAGGAGTAACAGGAGGAAGAGGCAAGTGTCCTAGCCATCTCGGCAGAAAAGGGAGAAGGGGAAAAGCTGGAACATAGCACCCAGCACTCGCATCCTTACTGCTGATACACATACTCAGAACTTAGGACAGAGCCACTGGAGACAGGCCTGGTGATGGGTCCCTGCATAACTCTGTATGAATGAACATCTGGTTTGCATTAAGAATGAAGGAAACTGACACCTTTCCAACTGACAGGATTTTAACAGCTGCAGTTTTTTGTTCAAACATAGATGCAGATTAAAGAGAAACATTCCTTAATAGCACCTTCAAACCTAACACTAAAAGATCAGGTATATTCTTTGGAAAGCTGTGGACATTTTATATATTTATGGTGAACTGAGTGGGAAATGATAGCCCATCATGCTTTAGAATGATTAGTGTGTCCGAGAAATTACAAGGGCAATAAGATGGTCATCGGAGTCACTGGGAGCCATGCTTGGCTGAGCTATGAGGTCTGTGTCAACTGCTTCAGCTGGTCTCTGGGGAAACCCTGGGGCCCTATTTGGCACAATCTGGCTGGGCAGCCTGAGGAACCCACTCTGGAAGGCTGGTAAAAGTGTCTTCCCCTGTGCAGGGGCAGGACGCAGCACCAGACACACACTCGAAGTCTAGCAACCTAAAGGATATAGCAGCCTCAACCAGCGGCCTGTAGCCACTGTACCGGGACTGGGCCATCAGGCAGACAATTACATTAGGGTCTGGGGACAAGCCTGATCTAACCACGCCACTGTTAGTCATAGTCTTGGCTGGCTGAAGAATATCCCTTATGAGGTCTGGCACAAAAGCAGGGGCATCTTTCCAAGATGAAGCTGACAAGAATACAATGTGTAAAACAAGATACAGACATCCATCTACCCATCCCACCCTATGTCACTGCACCTTGGCTAGACCTGGGGTGTGAGCTGATAAGTTTCTTCCCACCTAGTGAAATCCCTAACATAACCTAAAATAAGCAAGTGCAAGTGAGTATGACTTTGTCCCTCAGCCTTCCCACCAAAGTGATGGGACAAGCAAAGGGACCCAAATGAACCAAATGTACCAAGTAAACCAAAAAGAACAAAACACATAAATAAAAGTAGCCAGAGACCTTGGCCTTAGGAAGTCTGGGCCACCAAGGGACATTTTGGCTAGACTCACTGACGTGTGATTGTGGCATTCACTGACAGTTGCCAGGATAATCATTACAAGAGCCAACAGGCTGGGATGAGAGGGTATGCACTGGCTGTAGACTTGCACAACTCTCAAAAGCAAACAAACCTCTAGTCCAGCAGTTCTCAACCTGTGGTTAGTGATCCTTTGGGGGGGTGTCAAATGATCCTTTCACAAGGGCTGCATATCAGATATTTATATCACATTCATAACAGTAGCAAAATTATACTTATGAAGTAGCAACAGAAGTATAGGTTGTGCGGGTCATCACAGTATGAGAAACTACAGGTATTAAGTTGACAACCACTGCCCTGATTGGTGCACAGCTCTGCATAACTGTGTCAGTCACTTAGGACTGCGGGGCTTAGAGTGGCCACTGCTAGCCCCAGGCTTCAGAAGGCTGGTGAGCACAGTGTTCCCCCAACCTCATAGCTCTCAGCTGGGATGCTCCATAAAGGTTGTAGGTTGCTTTTGTCCCAAAAGGTGTGGGATCTTCTTCACTCCAGCCAGTAGAACTCTGACTCAACCACCACCAAGCACAGTCCCATTAACACCAACACCCAAGGGCTCTGCCTGGAGGTTCCATATGAGTGGCTGTGAGCCTGGTCTACGATACAAACAACAGGCTACATTCAAGTATTTTGAATTCCAGACCAAATGTTCTCCAGTTTCAGAGGGTTTTAGCATCTACATAAGAGAGGGGAAGAGAGGAAGGTGGATTAGTCCTGCCAGGACAAGAGTAGAAGACAGGTTTCTGTTCACCAAGGGTATATACCACACAACTGTGCCTCACTCTGAACAGATGGGACTTGTAAAACCTGTTGGAGAATCTGGATGCTGTATTTAATCATGTGACTCCAAAGATCCATCAGCTATTAAAGACATATCATCTTACCAAACCTGGGCCCCCTTTCCTTCCCATAGTGCACTGGACACAAATCATATTCCCAAGTTAGCAGGAGTAAGAACAGCAGCCATAATGGTAAATGAAGATGGCAACAATAACGACAGCAGTAGCAACATCAAATGCCTCTAGAGCATTTCCTAAGAGTCTGGTGCTGCTTTGAGGTGGCCAAATGCACTGTGTGATTTAACTCTGGTAATGGACAATAAGGTGGCCATGATGTGTGACTATCCTTTTACAGATAGGAAACCTTGCTCCAGGTCACACAGGGTGGGGCTTGCACTAGATCAGCACAGCCCACAGTTGACTCTGAATGGCCAGGCTGTCCAGAATGAGGTACACTGGTGGGTGCTGAGAAGAATAGAAGCACCCAGGGAACACAGTAGGAGCAAGAGGAAGACAGAGGACATAGAAGCCTTGCTGACTGCAGGGGCTGGTGTGGGTGAAAGGGCCATTCCCGGGTACACTCACCTTCACGCTCCCCACTTGTCTTCATGCTTTTTGAACCACCCTCTGTACCTTTAGCCTTCTCAGCGTCTTCCTGGGCATCTTCAGCGGGCCCTCTCTCCTCGTCCTCCTCCTCCCCAACGTTTTTGTAGTTGGGTCTCTTTTGCATCCGCTTCTTGCCCTTGTGTTTGTTCATCTCAAGGGACCGCTCAAGTGTCTCAGTGGGCTTAATGAAGCACCGGATGCTGGGCTTGGCCTGGGTGAATACAAGAAAGGCAATGCATGAGCTGCGATGCTAGAATCTCAATGGGTGTTCACAGTTGCCAGAGGTCCTGCCTCAGCAAGTTACATCGAAAACAGTCACCGCTACTTCTGAGTTGGTGGCAAGACTTTTACCAACACTCTCCCCTTCATTATGAAGTAGCTAAAATGCCAGCTAACATTTATGGCTTGCTATTCTAGGTTTGGTGGTGAAGGCTTACAATCCAGGCTACTTAAGAGGTTGAGATAGTACGCTCTCAAGTTCAAGGACTGCTTGGGCTACAGAGTGAGTTCCAGAACAAGCTGGGCAACTCAGTGAGACCCTATCTCAAGAAAAAAGGAAGGCCTGGAATGTAGCTCAGTGGTAGAGTGCTTGCTGGTATGTGTGATGCCCTAGGTCCCCTCCTCAGTACATTTCAGAATGTGCATGCACACATGTGCATAAGAAATGTTGCCAAGCATCAATTGTCCACCCAGCAAATATTCTGGTGTACTCTGTATGCCATCTTTCTGAGAGGTCAAACTGTTATCACCTCACTCAAAGTCTCCAGCAACCCATGAGGCAGTACTGCTGTCATCGTTTTATAGATGAGAAAGCAGCTTGAGAGTACTGAATGATCTTCCCAAGGTCACCAAGCCAGAAGGAAGTAGAGCCTCAAATCTACACACTACCTGCATAGTTGCTAACACAGTGACAACAAACTGATATTATTATTAGCATTTTTTGAGGGGGAGGATTGAAACAGGTTTCAAGTGGTCCAGACATGCTATGCAGTAGACGATGACTTGAACCCCCGATCTTTCTGCCTCTACCTCCCAAGCAATAGGATTACAGGCTTGTATCACTGTGGCCACTTTATTGACTTTTATTTGTAGTGAGTAAAATGCTACATGGCTAAGGAACTAGAATAGCAACATGCCTTGCTATTACAAAAGCAAGTTGGTCATGTGCCAGCTCTCCATGTAAGAGAACTTGCTAAGTGTCAATGAGCCAAAGTCAGACCAGCTCCATAGGAAAATGTTTTCTCTAGGCAGAGAAAGGCAGAGGTCTCAGAGAAACAAAAAAGCCATCAGTGCTAATATCCTATACTCCCATATCTCTGTCTTTACAACCATGATATACAGAAAGTATGGGTTTATTTTATAGGTGAGGAAAATCAAGGCTTGGAAGGGTTGGATTTGTTCAATTACTCAAGTTCTGGAACTGCAGAGAATCTGTCAGCTCCAAAGTCCAAGCACTTCTTCAAATAGCAGTACCTTACCCAGAAGAAGCCTCTGCAGTTTTACATTTAGAGTTCTTTAAAATGTGTATTATAAACTGGAGATGGTGGCATGCATAGTGATGCCAGCACTTGAGAGATGGAGGCAGGAGGACCAGAAGCTATTCTCAACTACAATGCAAGTTCAAGGCCAGCCTGATCTGTACAAGAGACCCTTTCTCAGAAATGGGATGGGATGGATGGGGCATGTGCATGGTACTGAGCACATGGGGTGCATACCTAGGGAGACTGAGGCATGAAAATTACTTGAACTCAGGAGCTTAAGGCCAGCCTGAGTAGAACAAGATTTCATACCAGGAAGGAAAAAAAGGAGTTTATCCATGCAAATAGACTTGTCTAAAAAAGGAGCAAAGACAAAAGAAATGGATTTGTCTGGGTCAGGACTTTGATTGAAGTGTTATTTTTCCAGACTCTGAATGTTCAGACATCAATTTGTCACTTAAAAGAAGGTTTAGAATAAACTTTTCCATTATCTTGGCATGGATTATCTATCTTATGAAATTTTTCCAAGAGCCACCAAGTATATTCTGGAGGGGGAGGGACAATATACCTTGCCAATAAGTGTTATGTGCTCAAGGAAAACAGATTAATTTCAATAATGTCCAAAATAAAACCCATTTGAGAGCTAAATTAGCATCCAAATACAAACATTCATTTTTATTTGCCCATTTTGGATTATTCAACCACAAAAATGACAGATAAATTGAAATGTCATTCTACTATCCAGGAAACCCAGACAATACATTACAGAGTTGGAGAATGGGCATTCTGAGCATGCACCACTTGCACCGCTTGACAGACTGCATCCATCAGAGCTCAAGCAAGATGCTGTGTGGTAAGTGCAGCCCTGGGCTGCACTCTCCAGGAGATGATTCCAAGATGAAATGGCTTGCTTCTTCCCATCACCATCCGCTTGCAGAGAGTTTAGAGCATGCCACACAAAAACAGGGCTACCAGAAACAGAAACTGAGGCCAAACACACAACAAACACCTATATACTATGAGTTAAGGACAGAGATCCACACGGATGGCTATGGCAAATCTTCCCTAAATGCTAAAGGGCTCTAATGTTCAGAACAACTGGCAGAATAGAAGAAAGTAATGTAAGGGGCCTGGGGCTGCCAGAATGGTTTGAAGGCCAGAACCACTACCTCATCTCTTTGCCTAAAACACATGCAAAGGAATTCTAGCCTTCTAGAATCAAATGAAATCATGGATAGAAAGCTCCTTCAGATCTGAGCCTGCAGTTCAGTGGTAGAACCCTTGCCCAGAATGGATGAGTACTCTTGGCTGGGTCCTGGTGGGGATGGGGTTACTGAAAGAAGGAGAAGAAGGAAGGCAGACAGAGAGAAGTTCCTTCAGAGAGAGGAACAAACAGCACACATTCAGCACAACAGTCACCCTTCCCTTCCCAGTCTCAAAAGAAAAAAACAAATCGCCTGCAAGAATTAATGCAAGGGAAGGAGTGGGGCTTACTATGATCAAAATCACTGTATGAAATTCTCATAGAATAAAAATTTTTTTTAAAAGGATGAATTCAGATGAGTGTAATGGTGCATTGCCTTTAATCTCAACATTCAGAAGGCAGAGGCTGACAGATCTCTCTATGAGTTAGAGGCTAGCTTGATCTATATAGTGAGTTCCAGGTCAACTGGACCTTGTCTTTAAAAAAATAATGATAATGAATTCAAGAACTTTCCAAGGGAATCACTTTTCCGGATAGCATTGGAGTGGGGGTGCAGGGAGTGGGGGAAATTTTAAGCTTTTAAAAATGCAGCCAACCAGCAATAGCTAGAAACATCTAAAGGTCCATGGATGAGGAAGGGTTATACAACTCTCGTCAGCCCATTGCTGGAGTGGGAATCCATGTAGATCAGTGGTTCTCAACTTTCCTAAGGCTGTGACCCTTTAATACAGTTCCTCATGTTGTGGTGACCCCCAACCATAAAATTACTCTTGCTGGTATTTCATAACTGTAATTTTGCTACTATTATAAATCGTAATGTAAATATCTGATATGCAGAATATCTGATGTGTGATCCCTGTGAAAGGGTTGTTTAACCCCCCAATGGGTCATGACCCACAAGTTGAGATTGCTGATGTAGACGCTAAAGATTGAGGTACAGGCTAGTGAGATGGTCCGACGGGTAATGTACTTCCTGAGCTGCTGACTGACCTGCACAACCCCCACTTTGGGCTGAAACTGACAGGTCCTAGAACTCAAAGTCAGGAGTGAAACACATGTTTAAGTCCACCTCCCTGGTAAGTACCAAGTCCTGGCTACTGCTCACAACTATGTCCTCTGGGGGCCTCAGTTTCCTCATCCACCAGGGGCCATCATGTCAGTTTCTCCCTTGAGAGCTGCTGAGAAGTCCAAGAGGCAGCCATACCTTCTGTCACTCTTTGCAGGAAGTGCCTCTGCCCTAATGCAGTGCGTACTTGGGAAAGCTCCACACTGTTCTAAGCACTTTGCACACTTGCCTTTCTTTGGCCACCTCACACTGAATGGGAAGATCAAATCCAGAAAGCCTGGCACCAGTGTCCAGCAGACCCCCCACTCCTTCCCACAGCACTATGCTACCCAACAGGCCAGCCTCCAGAAGCACTGAAGGACACTGAACCATGATATGGTTGTGGTGGTACATACCTATAATCCCAGTACATGGGAGGCTGAGGAAGGAGGACTGTGAGTTCAAGGTCAGCCTAGGCTACTTGGAGAGACCCAGTCTACAAGCTAATAAACAGATTTGCACATGTGGCTACCAGGAAAATCAAGTACTATGTAGAACAAAAGTTTGTGAGTTTAATTTGTTCTGGGTTTCTTGTTGTTGTTGTTGCTGATGTTTTTATTTTTGGTAGAACTGGGGATGAAACTCAAGGCCTCATACATGCCAGGCAAGAGCTTGATCACTGAGTTAGCAATACCCTAGTCGTCAATTTGCATTTGAATCTAATCTATACAGAGACGAAAACTCACAGAGGCCACAGTTGTCAAGGTTTTCACCAACTGTAATTTAACTTTATTGGCTGTGGCAAGACTATTCTCATTCCGGAAGAAGGTGATCAGAAAGCAGACATCAAACAGCACACACATGTTCCATGTGAAGAGGTTGAATGACATTAGGGTCCTGAGCCCAAGCTGTATCATACATCCAGAATGTGTGATTACAGTCACATCTGATGTGGGATGCCCTTCTATACATGTGCTGCTTTTATTGGTTGATGAATAAAGCTGTTTTGGTCGATGGTTTAAAAGAGTAAAGCCAGGCAGTAAGTCCAAACAAAGATACAGAGGGAGTAGGCAGAGACAAGAAGACACCATGTAGCTGCCGAAGGACAAAGATGCTGGAACATAACCGATAAGCCACAGTTTTGTGGCGATAAAAAGATTAATGGGTATGTGTTAATTTGAGATATAAGAGCTAGCTGGGAATATGCCTGAGCCATAGTTTCTGTGTGATTATTCAGTCTGGGCAGCTGGGAAACAGAGCACAGGCTCCATTGAAAAATGGTGCCCCATGTTGGTAGTCAAACATAGCACAACTAATAAAAACCCAGAGACAGAAGCTGGAGTTCAACTTGAAGGTCAGAAAAGCAAGACAGCCAGCCATGGGCTATTACCTCGACCTCAGTCCAAAATGGTGACCCTCAGAGTCTGAGGCTGAGACTGAGAGCTGCCTCCTCTGTAGTTCTGGGATGAAGGGCGTGCACCACGACTGCCTGGTTTCTATGGCAACTAGTGTGGCTACTGGGGTTGCTGTCTGGTCTGTAAGGCTGGCCAGTGTGGCTGTTTTACTCTCTGATCCTCAGGCAAGCTTTATTTACTAAAATACAAATGGGATGCCACTACACACATCGGGGGGGGGGGGTCTGAAAATGCTGCCAGATTTAATGGAGGCTGCATCCATTCTATCCATTACCAGCAGACTGACAGTGCAGGGACATAACTTGAGGAAGCACCGCTCACCTGGAATCAGGACAAACTTGCACAGCTCAGGGACTCCGGGGTCCATGCTAGGCACCGGGGCTCTCAGACAGGCAACAGATAATGAGCTTCCTGGGAAGTAGCCTAGGACCCGTGATCAGAACTACAGGGGACTAGCCTCATCTCTTGCTCTCTCCACCCCATGCCGTCTTCTCCCTCCCATTCTTAGCCTAGCTCTAGTGTCCTCCTGGAACTGTGTCTTGCATTCAAATAAGAGTAAATAAATGCCGGTGAGAGTAATGAATTTCAAACTAGCCTCTTTAATCAATCTAATATCTCATGCCCGCTCATTAAAGAATGGCATGCTAAGTGGTTAACTGACATTTATTTAGGAAGACTGTTTTTAACACGCACTCTAAGAAAGTATTACAAGGAGTGAACAGCCACAGGGTGGGATGCCCAACTCTCTAGGACCTCCCCAGTGGAACAAAACCCTGGGCCCCTTCCCCAACACCCTTGGCTTTTCCCTCCCCCAACACCCTTGGCTTTTCTAGCCAGCCAGCTGGGAGTTTCCTGTGGCTAGGATCTCCCCAAACCCAAACCCATCCAGATGCCATCCAAACTACTAGCCACACCCCAGCCCCAAACCTGCCTATCCTCCTGCAACCTCTGTGGAACTCTGAAACACAGCTTGCTCCAATACTGATGGAACTTAAGAGGGACCAAGAGCTTGCCACAACACTGAGGGGATTAAGAGAGAGCACCAAGACAGCAAATCAGGAGAGAGACCAAGAGGCATATAGAGACCTCAGAGGCTTTCTGAGACAGACACTGACAGTACAGAGCAGACCAAGAAAAACTCCCAAACACTCAGACAGCCACGGCAAGGATTAGACCAAGATGCAAAGACACTGCCGGCCTCATTTGAAGAAAGAGATAGTTAGTGCCAATGCAAGAATTCCTCCAACAACCTAAAAAGCACCATGGTAACAACAGAACCCAGCAGTCACACAACAGGAAGACTTGATCATCCTAACCCAGAAGTAGAAGAAAATGACTTTAAACATAACTTTACGAAATGATGGAGAAAATTAAAGAGAAAATGAAAAACTCCCTTAAAGAAATGGAGACGACAGACAAAAAATTGGAAGAAATGAATAAATCCCTCAAAGAAACCCAAGAAAACAGAAAAAAACAATCAAACAGGTTAAGGAAACAGTTCAAGACTTGAAGACTGAAATAGAGGTAATAAAGAAAACACAAACCGAGGGAATTCTGGATATGGAAAATCTGGGTAAATGAACAGGAACTACAGAGACAAGTATAACCAACAGAATACAAGAGAGAGAAGAAAGAACCTCAGGCGCTGAAGATACTATAGAGGAAATAGACTTATTGGTCAAAGAAAACATTAAATTCAACAAAGTCTTAACACAAAACATCCAGGAAATCTGGGAAACCATGAAAAGACCAAACCTAAGAATAACAGAGGTAGAAGAGGGAGAAGAACTCCAGCTCAAAGGCACAGAAAATATATTCAATAAAATCATAGAAGAAAACTTTCCTAAACTAAAGAAAGCTATCCCTATGAAGGTACAAGAAGCTTACAAAACACCAAATAGACTGGATCAAAAACCAAAACCCTTGCCATATAATAATCAAAACACAAAACATACAGAATAAAGAAAGAATATTAAGAGCTACAAAAGAAAAAGGTCAAGTAACATATAAAGGCAATTATATCAGAATTACACCCAACTTCTCAATGGAAACCATGAAAGCCAGAAAGTCCTGAATAGATGTCCTGCAGACACTAAAAGACCACGGATGCAAGCCCAGACTACTATACCCAGCAAAGCTTTCATTCACCATCGATGGAGAAAACAAGATATTCCATGACAAAAAGAGATTTAAACAATACGTATCCACAAACCCAGCCTTACAGAAAGTACTAGAAGGAAAACCCCAACCCAAGGAAGCTACTGCACCCACAAAAACACAGGCATCTGATAACCTCCCCCAACCAGCATAACCCAACGAAGGGAAACACACAAACACTACTACTGAAAGATAACCAGAATTAACAACCACTGGTCATTAATATCACTTAATATCAATGGACTCAATTCACCTATAAAAAGACCCAGGCTAAGAGAATGGATATGAAAACAGGATCCAGCCTTCTGCTGTATACAATAAATGAATCTCAACCTCAAAGACAGACACTATCAGAGTAAACGGTTGGGAAAAGGTTTTCCAATCAAATGGACCTAAGAAACAAGTGGGTGTAGCTATCCTAATATCTATCAAAATTGATTTCAAACTAAAATCAGTCAGAAGAAATGGAGGACACTTTATACTCATAACAGGAACAATTCATCAAGATGCAGTCTCAATCCTGAATATATATGCCCTAATACAAGAGTACCTACATATGTAAAAGAAACATTACTAAAACTTAAATCACACATCAAACCCCACACACTAATAGCAGGAGAATTCAACACTACACTCTCGCCAATGGAAGGTCAACCAGACAGAAACTTAACAGAGAATTAAGAGAACTAACAGATGTCATGAATCAAATGGACTTAACAGCATCTATAGAACATTCCACCCAAACACAAAAGAATATACCTTCGTCTCAGCACCTTATGGAACCTTCTTGAAAATCGATCACATAATCAGTAACAAAGCAAACCTCCACAGATACAAAAAAAAAATTGGAGTAACCCCCTGTGTCTTATCAGATCACCACGGATTAAAGTTAGAATTTAACAACAATAACACTCTCAGAAAGCCTACAAACTCATGGAAATTGATCAGTAAACTACTGAACCACCCCTGGGTCAAGGAAGAAATAAAGAAAGAAATTAATGACTTCCTTGAATTCAACAAAAATGAAGGCACAACATATCCAAACCTATGGGACACCATGAAAGCAGTGCTAAGAGGAAAGTTCATAGCACAAAGTGCCCACATAAAGAAAACAGAGAAAGCTCACGTTAGTGACTTAACAGCACACCTGAAAGCTCTAGAACAAAAAGAAGCAGACTCACCCAGGAGGGGTAGAAGACAGGAAATAATCAAATTGAGGGCTGAAATCAACAAAATAGAAACAAAGAAAACAATACAAAGAATCAATGAAACAAAAAGCTGGTTCTTTGAGAAAATCAACAAGATAGACAAACCCTTATCCAAACTAATCAAAAGGCAGAGAGATAACATCCCAATTAACAAAATCAGAAATGAAAAGGGGGACATAACTACAGATACTGAGGAAATTCAGAGAATCATTAGGTCATACTACAAAAACCTGTACTCCACAAAATTGGAAAATGTAAAAGAAACAGACAATTTTTTAGATAGATACCATATACCAAAATTAAATCAAGACCAGGTGAGCAATTTAAATAGACCTATAAACTACAAGGAAATAGAAGCTGTCATCAAAAGCCTCCCAACCAAAAAAAAAAAAAAGCCCAGGGCCAGATGGTTTTAGTGCAGAATTCTACCAGAACTTCCAAGAAGAGCTAATACCTATACTCCTCAAAGTGTTCCACATAATAGAAACAGAAGGGACATTGTCAAACTCTTTTTATGAGGCTACAGTTACCCTGATACCAAAACCACACAAAAACTACACCAAGAAAGAGAATTATAGACCAATCTCACTCATGAACATGGATGCAAAAATACTCAATAAAATACTGGCAAAAAACATACGATCATTTCATTAAATGCTGAAAAAGCATTTGACAAAATTCAACACCCCTTCATGATAAAGGTCTTGGAAAGAGCATGGATACAAGGAACATATCTAATCATAATAAAGGTAATATACAGCAAGCTGACAGCCAATATCAAATTAAAATGGAGAGAAACTCAAAGCGATTGCACTAAAATAAGGAACAAGACAGGGTTGTCCACTCTCTCCATATCTCTTTAACATAGTTCTTGAAGTTTTAGCAATAGCAATAAGACTACAAAAGGAGATCAAGGGGATTCAAACTGGAAAGGAAGAAGTCAAACTTTCGTTATTTGCAGATGATATGATAGTGTATATTAAGTAAACTCAAAAACTCAACCAGAGAACTCCTACATAAAGCAGATAAATACCTTCAGTGATGTGGCAGGATACAAGATCAACCCCCAAAAAATGAGTAGCCCTCCTATACACAAATGATAAAGAAGCTGAGAGGGAAATCAGAGAAACACCACCTTTTACAATAGCCACAAATAACAGAAAATATCTTGGGGTAACACTAACCAAAGAAGTGAAAGACCTATTTGACAAGAACTTTAAGTCTTTGAAGAAAGAAATTGAAGAAGATACCAGAAAATGGAAAGATCTCCCAGGCTCTTGTATAGGAAGGATCAACATAGTAAAAATGCCAATCCTACTAAAAGCAATCTATAGATTCAATGCAATCCCCATCAAAATCCCAACACAATTCTTCACAGGCCTTGAAATAACAATAATCACCTTCATATAGAAAAACAAAAAACCTAGGATAGCCAAAACAATTCTGTACAATAAAGGAACTTCTGGAGGCATCACCATCCCTGACATCAAGCTCTATTACAGAGCTACAGTAATGAAAACAGCTTGGTATTGGCATAAAAACAAAGAGGTTGACCAATGGAATCAAATTGAAGATCCAGATATTAATCCACACACCTATGAACACCTGATTTTTGACAAAGAAGCTAAAATTATACAATGGAAAAAAAGCATCTTCAATAAATGGTGCTGGCATAACTGGATGCCAACCTGTAGAAGAATGAAAATAGATCCATATCTATCACCATGCACAAAACTCAAGTCCAAATGGACTAAAGACCTTAAAATAAATCCGACCACACTGAACCTGATAGAACTGGGTACCAGCTGCTCAAGATGGTTCCAACTTGGTTAGCTGAAATGGTGTACTTTTTACAACATTCTGGCCAGAACTCCAAATAGGAACATCAGAAAAACCCTACCGAATATTCAGAGACTATTTGTAATTATACCATACAGTAATCTTGAAATTTTCCCTCATTTTACTTTCACAGGATCCCATAGAAAGAACTTCGCCCCCATGACAGCTGAAATAATTCTACAAGACGACGTGCCCTCTCCCAACAGTTTGTCCTCAGGATTAGGAACATCATTTAGGGGTTTATTATAACTGTTATAGGGTTGGGGGAAATTATACAGGCTCAGGGATCTCTTTGAAAAAAAAAGGGAAATTGAATGGGATAATAGATTAGTGTGAGCTTACTCATACTAATAATAATAGCGAGTAATAGAGTGAATACTTGTGAGCTTTTATAGGCAATTTACATTGGTATAGATTCTTGTATACTGATACAAACTTAAATTATATTGAATACGTTCCTATTTTCGTCTACAATATACCTAGGCAAAGTTATTTTGTCATATTGTACACATGCATGCTTCTACCTCTGCTTAAGACATTTTGTATATTGATACAATTTTAGGATATATTTATCATATATAGCCTATATATCATATACATCATATACATTTCTACCTCTGATCAAGATACTTATACACTGTTTACATTTTAAGTTCATTGTCCTCATTTGTTGCACTGTTGTTTAAAGATTGTTTAATATTCTAATATGAAGTCTTAGTCTTTAAGTTATATAGGTATTAAGAATTATAGGCCAATAGTCATCAATGTTTGTCATACTTAGACTAATCAGGTTCTTTAGATACATAGAGATTGTATTCTGCGTAAATAGGTAATCTTCAACCACTTCAAAGAGGTGTAGAATATGGCATTTAAATAACTTAGGGTTCTGTTGTGAGACACGATTGCTCCTGGCAGCACTGATCTATTCCCAAGAGAATGTTGAACACCGAAGACACTCCACTTGGAGCTTGTTTTCTTCTTAGCAAAACTGGCCTTTGGGCAAGGGATCAGCCACCGACAAAATGCACGATGTCCAGACAGGACAAGCAGGATACAAGAAAAAAGACTGTCAAAAATTGCCAAGACAGGGTAAGAGAGTTTTGAAAAATTTCCTGCCTCTGAAAATGGTCTGTCAGTTACTCTAGGCCTTAACCAAAGTTGGCTGTTACACATTTTGGAAGTTGCTTGATTGTACTTCCTGCTTACTCAAGTAATATCTCCCTTCTTGGGTCATCGCTGGGGTTGATGACTACATAGTTGTAGTTACTTTCTTCTTATGACTTGATCAAGTTATTTATAATACAAGACTTATACTCCTTAGGATAGGATAATTATTGAAACACTTATCACGTTTCTTGCTTGATATTGTTTATGCTAGTTGTAATTCTAATTTTTATACCTGATATTTGTTCTTATTGTTTATAATTTTGCATGAGGCTTAGAACTTTCTTATTTAAACAAAAAGGGGAAGTGCTGTAGGAATTCCTACTGCCAGTGGCCTTTAAGTTACCCGCCCACTTGGGCGTGGCCGCTTATACTATAAATGCCCATGCACGCATCCAGCCTCTCTCTTCTGGCTGTGGGATTCAGTTGCTGTTCCCCTGTTTGAGTGATAGATTGTGATCTGTAAGTCTACCCCTAAATAAAACAACCATTTTTTATACTAAAAAAAAAAAAAGAAAGAAAAGAAAAGAAAAAAGAAAGTATCAAAAACTCCTGGACAGTGTTGCCTGTTACTCCTGTCAGCCCAGCAGGACACTGTGCTCCTGCATCTCATCCAACTGGACATGATCATCACAACATATCAAAAAACCCAGGTGGAAACTGCCTAAGGTTCAGGCTCAATACTAGTAGTCCCAAAGGGACAAACATTCAACCACTAGGATCCTGGAATTCCTTGTGTAGAGGCTAGGACATAGTACTACTTTCTCCCCAAAAGAGAAGCAGGAGACAGAAATGCCATGCCTTTTATGAAGTCAAAAGTGGCCCCTCTGCCAGTCCCACAGACTAGCCTCTCTTCTATCCCAGTGTTTGATTTACCTCCCTTGCACACTAGCTCCTAGACGACTCAGCTCCCTCACCTAAGTTTGCAAGCCCAAGGCTACCTCCTCTGAGAAGACTTCCCTATGCCTCCTCCTGAAAGTGTCTCCAGTCCTTTAGACCCAGGTCTTACATCTACAAGTGTGTGCACATTTGCTGTCTGTCCCTCATCCCAAAGAGTCAGGATGGGGACTCATTCATTCTGGGTTCCCTGCAGCCAGCACAACAGCAGCCTATACTGCGAAGTGCTCAGTAAACGCTCAAAGTAAGACTAAGCATGCATGAGCCAACAGACACCCATGCTCAGCAGCCGGGCCCTACTTGCAGAAGGAATGACCCAAGTCATTAACTCAGTCATAACCATAACTACCCAGTCACTCAGATTGAGTGAGTAAAGTTCTTACCATCAGCCTATAGCCTCAGTTCTCTTTTTGCCTTTTATTTTGAGACAGGTTCTCATTCTGAAGCCCAGCAGGCTCTTGATCTTCCTGCTTCAGCATCTAGAAGAAGTGGGACTTCAGGCCTGCATTATGGGTCCCAGCAAATGCAGCTCTTTAATGTGACTTTTGCCTTGTACATTATGTTGGTGAGTTACTATATGCTATTTAAGTTTGCTGAAAGCCAGCTCTGGGAGTCCTGTTCCAGACTCCAGTATGCTTATTTCAAGTGTTCTTCAAGGCCCCTTGTCTGGGATGAGCTGGCCCATTGTCTATCAGCGACAGGGAGGAACAATAAAATAGCCTGAGAATAAGATACTGTGCCCTTGAGAACAGCTAAAAGGCCATCTCTTTCCAACCACAGTCACTGCTGTTTATTCCACGATATAAAAATGCCTACAAAAGGAATGGTGCTGTAGAATATTATTTTAAAGTGTATTACTTTTGTTTATGCTCTGGAACATTTGTTTAATGATGCAAAGATGTGTTTGATTAAATAAAATTCACCTTTGGTCAGGAGGCTGAGTCAGCAACGGGCTGTCAGGAAGTGGAAGGGAGGAGCCAGGTGGAGAAGGGTTTTTAAGAAGGGGTGGGAAGCAGCACTGGACTTCTGGAGAGGTGTGAGTTACTTGCTATTTAGCCTCTCTGGGGAGCAGAATTCCACCTCAACCTTTGAATCTTGAGTTCTTTAGAAGGACAGAGATTTAGTTAAGTTCCTTCCATAGCCTTGAAAGAGTTGAGCCTAAGGGAATTCCCTCAGGCAGCAGCTCTTGTGAACTAACTTGCAGTTGCTGATTCGGACAGCTGTGTATTAAAAGGCAGCAACAATTTAAAAAAGAGGACAACAGAATGGGAAACTGGGGCTCCTTCATGAAGAGAAAGTTCCCCTCTGCCCAGAAATCTCAACTCGGAGGTCTAGGCTGTTTCAGCAAGCTTCTTGATCCAGCAGAGTCACTTCTGCTGGATGACTGTATGCAACCAATTTGTTGATATTAGTAACTATCTGCTATTTTTCTTTTACTTGGAAGCCTCACCCAAGGGGATGCTCTGCTCCACCCAGAACTCTCAATGGGAAGCTCCTGCTGGCTACCTCAATGAGGACTCCCCAGTCCATTTCTGCTGGATAGTTTAAATCCTCAATTTGATGTTGCTTTTGTTTGCTGTCACAATTAGCTATATCCGTGGTCTCTGCTGGATGCTGTTAAGTCCCTGATTGGATGATGTGATGTTTTGCCATCTATCTAATGCTTCTCTATTACTTGCTATTGATTCTTTCAATTGTTTGGTATATATTTAATAAATTCTCTCATCCAACGCTGAAATCAAACTGTAGATAATCTCTAGACCATAAAGAACATCTCTTCGCCAATAAGTCTTCAAAATTTGTTTGCAGGATACAAGGAAGGCATTCCAGGATGAGGTGTTGAGAGCCCATAAGAGGTCAGCAGCAACAATCTCAAGCCAGTTAGGATCTGCTGATCACATAGCATCAGAATGCTCTAGGAACTGGTTCAATCCACCTCCCAGGAGAGCTGCACTCCCCTCAGGCATGAAGAAGAACTGATGCCCCTCTGCCACCACAATCACCAGGTCTGTAGAGTGCCCAGAAAGGCAGGTGTCTCTAGGAAGAAAGCAGGGACCCACTCACCCAGTGGTTGTCCCACAGTCCCCCAAAAGGAAGACCATACTCAGCTAAGGGGTGTTTCTCTGTTCAAGGACTCTGGTACTGACCAATAAGATGTCTGTGGCTTGTTACAGGTGAGGTATCTAACTCCTCCCTGGGAACTGTTAACTCAGTACACTTCATTGCAGGAACCATGGCAACCACTGGGAACATACCAAGAGAGGAAAAGGGCCCCCACGTACCTCTGCATCAGAATTGCTGAGTCCTCTAGTGGCCCATAGGCTCCACATGCCCTCACCAACCTCATCTCTACTTCATATACCTTGCTATACCCACTCACTGTCCATCCAACTCCAGATACATCATGCCTTGGGGCCTTTACACCCCACTTTTGACCAAAGTGTTCTTCCTTTAGGTATCATCATGGTTCCCTCTCCCCTATCCTGTGAGTCCAAGCTCACAGGTCACCTTCCTACCACTGAAGGGCCAACTGTGAACACCCTATTGTGACTTGTCCCATCTCCTCATGGCTGCTGCTTTCCTGGAGCCCATATCTGCTTGTTGTGATGGTTGCTATAGATAGCACTGTTTCTCTTCCTATGAGACAGGGTCCTGGATTTACTCACTGGTGTATCTCCAGTGTCTAGAATGACACCTGACATGGGGGAGACACCTACAGTTATCTTCTGAAGAGATGGATAAATACATTGACCCACATTAGAGTAACTTGAAAAAAAAAAAACTATAAGCACCCAGAGAGGCCACTCTGGTACTAAAACCCAGCAAAGACCCAGCACATACATACCAGAGGCAATGAGTGTCTTGATGATCTGTTCCCACCCAGATCTCTTATTTGAGGTATTACATGGAAGAAGTTGCCAGTGGCTCAGTGCAGACCATAGAAAGTCCCCATTCAGCAGGGAATGACACTACCTCCAACTGCAGAGCCTCACCAGCTGTGTGGCTGTCCACCAGGCTGTTGCTTCATATCACAGGAAAACACAGGAAAGCTGGCTAAGATCCCCTACCTCACAACTTTGGCCACTCAGATATTCCTTGTTGGACCAGGAGCAGGGCTCTGATCTTCATTCCAAGCCACCATCAGCCTTGGAAGAGCTTCCTGTCTAAAGTCTCAATACACTAGGACTCTTGTCAATTACCCAGCCCACCTTCTGCCAGGGAGAGACCCTAAAGCTAAGGCAATGCTGTTCTCCTTGATACATGGTACCCTCTGGCTTTATCTTCAGCACCCAGGTCCTCTTCTTATAGGATGTCCAGGAGCTGGAATTCCACAGTGGCTGCACAAAAAAGACCATTCTAAAGTCCAACTCTCTTGTGAGAAATGTATCTGACTGTGTTAATGACTTGACTCTAAAGGTCTATTTGCTCCTTTTGGTATTCACAGACCTCTCCCCAAAGCCCATATGTTCCTTGGAGGTCCAAACCCAGCTGGGAAGGCAAACTCCTACAAAGGCACATAATGGGACACCCAAATTCCAGAGTGGCCCTGTGAGAGGCCCAAAGAGTCCCAGGATGGTCAGTGACACTCTCAGCCAGCAAGCACATGACCCAAAGAAACCAGGCTCCTGTTTCAGATGTTGGGCCCTCCATACCTTATCCTGGTGGAGTTTTCTGCTGAGCAGAGAGCCCAGCTACTAGGAATGGTGGGAGCGACAAAGAGAAGTGTAGCTAACATATAGGTGCACATGCATTCACTCTTGGACCTTCAGGAAATCAATAGGGCACCATCCCAACTGGCTCACCTGACACAGAGATAGTCAATGACAATTTGAGGGTGAAACCTGTTCTGTCTCTTAGCCCATACTCTGAACTCCCAGCTAGCTGGGCTGGGCACATACATTAGTGGTAAAATACTTGTGCCATCTAGAGGTAAAACCTTGGTGGTTAAGTTGGAGAGCTCAGAGAGAACACTGAGGGCTGAGCTTACTGTCACCAATGGCAGTGTTTAGTCTTGGCAGCCTCTGTTACTGTTACAACAGTTGTTACTGTTGATGCTTCTCCCTTTCTAGCCTTTGCCTGCTTCTGAAGTGCTTCCCCAGGTACCTGCTAAGTATGCTTCAGTGTGGACAACAACGTGCCAGCTATCCATGGAGGCAGGCCCCTAAATAAGGGATGAGGTTATTGGACATCTTCATCCACCATTCCCACACTAACTGGCGCTAGACTTAAGAACAAACACTACACACAGCAAGGAATGCGTGTTACTCTGCTTGTACAGACAATGAGAACGAGACCTGGAGATGCAGACAAACTCAAACCGTGACGCCTAGGACTTAAGGTGCTGCTGCTGCTGCTCTACTCCAGAGCTCTTGGCTACCTCTGCATGTAGCATGCGGTTAGTACAAGAAACAGCTCACTCTGAGGCTCTTCCAAACCTCACAGGATCGACTCAAAAGTGACTCCCTGATCTGAGAGTCTTCCCAAGGAAGCCACGAGAGCCCTTGTGACTCCGCTACCTCTGCCATCACTGCCTCACTTATTCCTGCACTGAATACCCTTGAAGCTATCTAGTAAGCCGTATGATAGCACAGGTCTCTGTGCTCACAAGGGTGGGAAGCCAGTGAGGTCATGGGGTACATGTAGAAGGGATGCAAAGACTAAGGAAGTTATGCCATTGAAAAATATGGGAAAAGATCTTTTTCTTAAAAATACTCTGCAGGGCATGGAGGCACACATGTGTAATTTCAGTACTCATGAGGTTAAATTGGAAAGATGATCAACCTAAGACCAACCAGCGTGTGCTACACAGTAAATTGAATGTCAGCCTAGACTATACAGTGATACTCTGTCTTTGGGTGGCAGGAAGCACCTACAGGTAATAAAGCACATCTCCAATTTCAACCCATATTCACTCTGCAAACATCAGAAGAGGCTGGCTTCTTGGACATGAGCGGTAGTCTAAATGAGAATGGCCCCGCACAAAGACTCATACATTTGAACGTTTAGTTCCCAGCTGGAGAACAATTTAGGAAGGATTGGGAGGTATGGCCTTATTGGAGAAGGTGTGTCAATTAAATGCTTTCTTTTAAAAGTTGCCTTGGTCATGTTGTCTTTTCACAGCAACATAAAAGTAACTAAGACAGCATGCATCCTCTGAGAGGAACTACATGCTCTGCATTAGAATACCAGAGATATCTGGTCCTCAGCAGGAGCCATATGATGGTAATGCACAGGAATGTCAATTAGCCATTCACATGCCTATGCTGATGTGTGTTAAATTTAACCCTAAATTATAGCCCTTCAGAATAAGTCTGCTTCTCTCCAATTTTGGTTTGGGTTTGTGAGAGTTCTGCTGGTAAAAATGAAGTAATACCAGTAACTTATCTACAAATTACAGGAAGGAGAAAGTAGGGTAAAAAAGACCAAGAAACTTAAAACGGGTTTGATCAACCACATCCTAGCCAGGCAGGAAACAATAGGAGACTGTTCTCATTCACAGGGAAGGAGGGCCATTCGCACAGGACTTTGATAAAAAGTCACAAATGATGGCCATCTTGATAGCTGTTTCAGGATTTCCAACTGCAGGCATCAGAAGGTGGGGCTTTGATCTCACACCCAAGGAGAAGCCAGCCTCTCATGTACCAGCTCCTTCAGCCACTCATACAACCAGCGGGTGTATCTCCCACAGTGGAGGCTGGACCTCTACCCCAAGAGGAGGCCATGGGAAAAATACTCAGGTGGTATGTCCTCATATCCTCTGAGAGGTGTCCAGTAACCATCCTCTCTGTGCTTTGACTTAAGCTGCAAACCAGGGCTTGTCGGCAGTGTCCTGCTTGTGGTCAGGTACTGTAGTTCTGAAGGTAACACCAAGGGTAAAAACAGAGACAATCTCTCTGTATTATTTCTTACAGCTGCACGCAAATCTACAATTACCCTAGTAAAAATGTCCTCTAGCAGTCTGCACACTCGCAGCTGAATTAACAAAGAGGTTAGTCATAATGGGACATTTCCATTATTCCTTTCAAAGTTCAAGGAACATTACAGAGAAGGCAGGAAGAATAAGAACTAGAGGATGGATGCTGTGATATGGAAAACTATGTCCCAACGTGACATGGCCACTCCACTCATGAGCTCATAACTCCTGTGATGACTTGCATAAGACCTGATCCACTAACGTTCTGTCATGGAGTCGGGGGACTCACAAAGCCCCACCCCTCCCTGATGATATCCAGGCAGTTAGTGGTAGCTGAGAGGAGAGGCTCCAGCTCCAAAGGTCCCAGTCAGTCCTCTATGAGGACTTATTGGCAATAATGTTCTGGGAAAGGCAGAAACACCTTCAACAGCGGTATAGCCACAGTGAGGGGCCTGTGCTCCTGTATGCAGCTCTACTGAAACTGGCATTAGGGAAAATAAAAAAGGGAAGCAGAAGGGGAGCTAGTTGAAAAAGGGATGCAGCCCATCAGGAGTGAGATGGGGCAAGAGATTCAAATAGGGGTTGAATATAATAAAATATTTTATATGCATGTATGAAAATGTCAGTGAAATCTGTTATGTATAATTAATATATGCCAAGAAGAAATGCAAAATTAAAAAAATGGGTATATACACATATTATTCAGCTTTTAAAATCTAAGGAAATTTGGCAATAGATAGTAAAACCTTGATGAACCTTGAGGACATAATTCTACAAGTAGTAGAAAGAAATAGGTATAGAAAAGAAATACTACGTGATTCCACTTCTTTATGAAGCATCTAAAATTATCAAACTTACAGAAGCAGAGGGTGGGATGGTGTCTGCAGGGAGAGGGAAGAAGTAAGGGTTCAAAAGGAATAAAGTTTCGATTAGCAGGTAGCTCTGGAGCACAAGGAGAACACTACAAGAGCCTACAAGATGAATGAGCTCAAGAGATCTGACATGAGGTATTGGTCTGTTGACAACAATAATGCATCATGCATTTAAAAGCTTGATAAGGGGCTGGGAGATGGCTCAGTCAGCAAAGTGCTTGCCATGCAAAGACCAGGACTTAAATTTGAGCCCCCAGCACCACACTGGAAACAGGCATCATGTTGTGTACCTGTACTCCTAGAACCGTGAGGCAGACAAAAAACAGTTCCTGGGAGCCCACCATCTGCCAATCTAGCTGAATCAGTGAACTCTAGGTTCAGTGAGAGGCTTGTCGCAAAGAAAATAAGAAAGTGGAAAGCCCTTTAATCCTAGTACTCGGGAGGCAGAGGCAGGTGGATCTCTTTGAGTTCGAGGCCAACCTGGTCTACAGAGTGAGTTCCAGGACAAACTCCAAAGCATCATAGAAACCCTGTCTCGAAAAACCAAACAGTGGAAAGCAACGGAGGAAGACATATGAGATCAACCTCTGACCTCGGCATGCACATGTACATGCTCACACATCATACACACTCACATATTGGCTAAGAGGGTGAAACTCATGTTAAATGTTCTTGCCATAAAGTAAAACAACCTGTGAAAGGAGCACCCCAAGAACTCTGGGTTTATCTCTTGCAACCCCTGAAGGAAGACATTCTGGGAAGAGCCTGGGCAGTTATTCTGGGGTTTGGAAATAGTATCACACACAATATTCCAAAAGGGCCTAAGACAGTTTAAACTGTTATTAATACAAACAAAGTGCAATTAGCAGCAGACTGGGTGGGGACAAGGCAAAATAACAAACATGTCTCTTGGGGACAGCCTCTGAGATGGTTCCTGCAGAAATGTATGTAACAGGGACCAGATTGTCTAACCACTCACTAGTCTCCAAAACTCTGAACTCGTAAGTAAAACTCTATGCTGGTAACTCATAAGATTTTTTTGGTCACTTCAAGAATAAACCAAGCAGCCTGAGGACCAGGCTGTAATCTGCTGGGCATTTGCCTAGCACTTGGGATCTATTTTCTCTGTTCTTACTTACAGTCTCTGGAACCCAGATCACTTTCCCTGATTTCTAAATGGAAAGAAACAACTTGCTCAAGGTTATCCAGCTAGTAGAAGGCTGGACAGCTGGCTGGGGCTCTGCTCCTTGTGCTGTGTTGGTCCTGCATGACTGCATCCATTCAGCAAAACCTACTTAAGTAGTTATAGAAAGGTCTGGAAAGATGGCTCAGCTATTAAGAACACTTGACTGATGCTCTTGCAGAGGACCAGGATTCAGTTCTTAGCACCCAGGGAAGGTGGCTCACAACCACCCCTAACTCCAGCTCCATGGGATTCAATGCCCTCTTCTGGCTTCCACAGGCACCTGTGCACACATGTGCACACACAAAAGCCTTCCATCTACAAGATCACATTGCACTCATACATGCAGGTGGACAGTACAGGTTCTATTGTGTCCACATATTCATGTGGGCCTCCTGTTGGAGCACCAGTAATGGAGATAAGACCTCATGAAATAGTCCTGGTACAAGATGCTCCCTGCTTCTCTCAGATGCCTACAGGAACTCATGTCACAGCCTGCACAACTGCAGATATGATAGCAGCCACAAGCAACTGAACAGGATAAGATCTCTGAGGAGCGAGGTGTATGATCCTTTCCAGCAGTGGATATGCTAAGGTCCCAAGTGGATTGGGAGAAAAGGCACAAGTTGGGACAGTCCTCAGGTAGCATGGGGCTCAGGACACCTGAGCAGAGAAGTAGGAGGGATGGCATCAAAGCATTGGGACAAGCAGGAAAGAGGCCAGGAAGTCATTCCTGGCCCCAGGTGTTTCCCTTCCTTAGTGTGCAAAGCGCAGGCTAAGCTCTGCAAACCCTAACATGGCTACACATACTTAGAGACATACTTAGTGCTCTGCAAACCCTAACATGGCCACACATACTTAGAGACATACTTAGTCAAGAACTTCTGCTTCTCTGGAAACAAGATGACTTGAGAATATAGCATCATACTCCCCAGAATGACTTCAGGCTGGATGGGGCAGCACAAGGAAAAGCTGTCCAGATTGCTGAACTGGCATGCCCTACTATTCTCACACTGGACCTGCATCCCTCACAGGTGATCACTGCCCAGCCTCTGAGGATAAATATGTCTTAGATATTCTCTCAACTCTCATTCCATCCCAGAAACAGTGCCTTGTACACACACCATCTAAGGACCACGAGTTATCCAGTCAGCAACACCCAAATGCGTTGCTGATGCTGGACTCTAGATTTCCCCATCTGAAGACTCTGACTAGATTCCCTGTGTCTCAGAACACGTTACACATCATCACTTATATATAACGAAATGTTTTCTTACTTAGAGAAATACGAATTAACAAAGTACTGCTTCTTATCAAAATGTAGACACAGACCAGAGTGACTTACAGAACTTCTGGGAACATCCTGTGCGGGCTTTGTGTATGTCTCAGATAGATCGCCATTCAGAATTACTTCAGCCAGAGAGTTCACCAGTGGGGCGTGATGTATAATGAGGAAGACCTGGTGGAAGGGGGAAGATGGGATATACATTGAGGAGCTCAGTCCTCCACTCTCCTCCTTCCTGATTCAAAATACCCAGGCTGAGGATGGGTCCCATTAAAGAGAAAGCAGCCACTCAACTCTGGAGGACTCCCCCCCCACAAACACAGACATTGCCTGTTTGGCTAGCTGTTCTTTCTTGGGAGTATATCAATATCATCACTGCACAAGTGGAGCCCTGTGGGAAAGGAGCGGCCTGGCCAGTACACTCCTTCCTTTCTGTGCCATGCTAGTGCCAAGTTCTAGCATAAGAGCAGTCAGTATTTATAAAGGGACTGATGCTGAGATTCCAACACTGGGATTATTCCAAGCTCTGGTGTGGGTTTCAGCATGCTGGGTTACAGCAGTGTTGTAGGTGGAGGCCACAGGAACCAAAGGTAGGTCCAGTCAGGCTGGGATGTAGAGTAGAAAGCTCTGGCTGTTACCTACCTTGCTGCCTCATGCTCAGAAGAGTGGCTTTAGGAATCAGAGTGTTCAAAACTGACCTGCAAGTTGGCCTAGACACAACTACTACCTTGTTTTAAAATGTACAAGTGGGCCAATGAGATGGCTCAGCAAGCCGGGCAAACTGAGTTTAATGCCCACAATCCACAGTAGGAGAGAACTGACTGCACAAACTTGTCCTCTGACCTTCACCTGCATACCATGGCACAGGTGCTAACCCCTACTTCATGCACATACATGCTAATAATAAATTTTAAAAATGTAAAGCAATAGATGTCAATAGATGTAGTATAGTGTGTGGTACATTCACCATATACATGGATCCCTGGCAGGTGTACAGATCCTAGCAGATGAATCTCTCTATCTATGGACAGATTCCTGCCTATGGCTAGATCTCTGTAGGCAAATCTTTGCCTGTATACAGATCTCTGTTTGTGTGCTGACCCTTGCCTGTGGACAGATCTCTGCATATAGATGGATCTGTGGGTGGATGGACCCCCGCAGGTAGACAGGTCCTTATAGGTAATTGCATGTGCTCATTTTCCTAGCTCTGAACCGGGAGCATGGTGGGCGGGATCTCCACAGGAGAGATGCGGAAGAATGCCCAGGCCAGGCTATCTGCACCACGTTCTTATGAGAGGCAGCTTAGTTTTAGGGGATGGCATCACTTGTTGTACTAAATTACTGACACTGATGTGAGTTTTCATGAAAGTTATGCTGACAATATTTGTAAGCATGCATCAATTTTAAAGGGATGTAGATGCTTTAAGGATACAATGTTTAAACTGGACTTTTAAGTTTTCACACATTTAGACTATATTATAATATAGTCAATTATAATTAAGCCAAATTACAGTGTAGGGGAGGAAGGAAGAAGGGCTAAAGATTTCTTTTCTTTTTTGTTTCTTTCCTTCTTCCTTTTTTTTTTTTTTTTTTTTTTTTTTTTTTTTTTTTTTTTTTTTTTTTTTTTTTTTTTTTTTTTTTTTTTTTTTTTTTTTTTTTTTTTTTTTTTTTTTTTTTTTTTTTAGACAGGGTCTTACTATGTAGTACTAATGGGCCTGGAACTTACAACATAGACCAGGCTGGCCACAAATTCACAAGATCTGCCACATCTTGAGTGCTGGAATTAAAGACATGAGCCACCATACCCAACTAAGGCTCAAGACTTTTTTTTTTGTTTTACATTTATTTATTTTTGTGTGCATGTGTGTGGTCATGTGAGCACGTGGCATGTATGTGGCCATCAGAGAACAGATGGAGGGGATTCTCTTATCCTACCATGTAGGTTCCAGGTATCAGCTTTGGCCATCAGACTTGTCCTCAAGCACTTTATCTCCTGAGCCATTTTGCCAGCCCAAGATTTTGAGTTTAGAAGAGATCTATTTAAGGGCTATGAAGTCAAAGGAACAATGAATTAAAGTTGTGTTTTGAGAGACACTGAAAGAAATGAGGAGTGGCCTGGGTCACCAGTCCTTCTCTAAGACAGTAAGAGACGCTTCTCAGAGAAGAAGCTGGAGGAGCAGCCACAGGAGCTGGTGACCATGTTCCCCAGAGGAAAGAAAACCTGCCTATGTGCTGCCCCAACAGCTGGTGAGTCATAAGAATGAGTTTCTTGGTTGGGCCCCTGTAGCTGAGCAAATGAGTTTGGATCCTGCCAGACTCCCAGAACTTCCAGAACTCCCAGCAGGAGAAGCTGTCCTGTGCTGAGGCTGGTGGCACAGAAGGGCCTGAGACATGGCAGAGCCCTGGGCAATAGAGCCTTCATAACAAAGCTCCATCAGAGTGCAGCCTGTCCTCCACTGTGGGCAGACTCCATCAGAGTGCAGCCTGTCCTCCACTGTGGGCAGACTCCATCAGAGTGCAGCCGCCTCCCACTGTGGGCAGACTCCATCAGAGTGCAGCCTGTCTTCCACTGTGGATCTCTTCTCAGGCCAACAGTAGCTAGCATTACCCCAAACCTGAAACAGCAGGGGATCCAAGTAGAAGGAAATCTCACTAAAGGGAATCAACCCTGGTGCCATGGCAGACATGGGAACAGAGCTCTAAGCAAACATCTGGCTACCTGACAGCTGGGTAAAGTAGTCCACAAATCTGGACTGCTAGCAATAAAAATCTTTCTAAAGTTATGTAACTGGGTCACTATGGAGTTTTTCCCCTTCTTGTAAATATTACATAATTACAAGATGTGAAGGAAGAAACAGTTGTTTAAGGAAGGAGGCAGGCAAACTGGCTCAAATCTCAGGCGATGGCTGCTCTAAGATCCCTTCAGAAGGTGATCTGGAACCAGAACTATGACAGCCCCTCTGCAGACAGCCCTAGCAAGGCTGTGCCCTAGGCCACAGCTGTGAGTGTGCATTTGTCCAGCAGCTGGGGCTCATTGTTTCTAAGGACTGTGAACAAAACCACACAAGCCCACATCTCTAGGATGTGAAGAGATGAGCCAGTTGCTTGGGAAGCCTCCTCTAGAAATCAACAGCACAGTGCCAGGCGTCATTTCCCTTCACTCTCCATTTTGTACCACGAGCTTGAGTTCTACTCAGTGTATGGAAAACAGAACATCCTTTTCCGCGTTGGGATTTTATTTCAAGAAAGGGGCCACAGAGCTAGATCCCTGGCCAATCCCACAGGACCCCGTCTGTGTAGGAGATGCTGGAGACAGAACAAACATACCTGGGAGAGAAGATAGAGGGACACTGGCAGGCTGATCTTTGGGCGCTCTCCTCCCTAGTGAAGGACAGAGGAAAAAGAAGTAGCTCGAGTCACAAAAGGCAGACACTGAGCATAGAAGACCACAAGTCCTCAGTTCAAACAAGAAGTGCAACCCCTTCCCCACTGTGCTAGTCAAAAGCCCACTCTGGGGTAGACAAGTGCAGAGTGATCCAGTTCTCATGGAGGCTAGCCTTTCCCCAGAAAATCCTGCACCACAGCCCTGGTTTGGCAGCTGACCCAGTGCAGGAGCTTACTTCCAAAGTTACAGAATGCTCATTCCCCAGCTGGGCACTGAGGGCCCCAGAGGACAGGGCCCAGGCCTATTTCAGAAAGAGGCCTTCACAACACAGGGGAGATGGGACTTGGGGCTCTCTGGCCTCAGAAAAACAAAACAAGTATATGACAACGAAGTCAGCTCCTTGTTTGCCCTCAGCTTTAAGATGGCATGTCAGACCAGTCCTGAGAGGGTGGGGCGGGGGGGGGTCTTTAGGATCTTGGTTTTGTGCCTTGTCCTAGGAAAAAGGTAGAAACGACACAAGCCCAGGTCTCAGTAATGCTCTCTTGGAGCTGCTGCAGTGCGAATCAAGAGTTATGACCTCTTTTCCTGTATTACTTATTGATTGGAAGAATGCCCATGTTCTAGGTCCAAAAAGATACCATGCCCTTGGGACACCTCTAATGAGGTTCCTTGCAGGGAGACAGCTGGTGGCTCTGCTCCTTATAAGGCCTCTGTTGGCTGCATGTGTCCCTGCTCCCTCTCACTCCAACCTTAACTCTAACGGGACAATGGAGGCCGCTCTCCCTGAAGTAACTTTTCCCTTAGGGATCCTGGAACCAGTCACTCATGGCATCACCAGGAGACAGGTTACACATGCAGAATCCCTGCCCTAACCTAAGCCCACTGAACCAGAACCCTTGAGAGCAGATGGTATCCTCGGAAGTCACCATCCCCTACTCCATCCCTTGCCCCTGTGGAGGACTCAGGGGACCTTTCCCTGAGCATGCTCCAGCACTTTCTATGCATGTCACACGAAGGTTCTAGTGGTGCCTCATAACTGTCTGAGAGTAAACTCCAGTGAGCACTAGAGAAAGCTGGGATGGCAGCACCTCTGGGAAGGGCACACGGGCGCTGATTCGAGGGTCTCTGGTTTCCCTCGGATACTGGGGATCTTACATTTCTTGGCCACTTTCTCATCAAGAAGGGAGAACCGTGGGCTGTGAAAAGTCTTTCGCTGGGATGTGAAGCTTTGCTGCGCATTCCCTACAAAGGCTGCTCCAGCTAAAGGCAGCACTGTCCCTCTCAGAAGACACTGCAGGAGGCAATGGGCCAGTTGCAGACTCACCTTGTCTGGGTTCTCCAGTGAATACACATAGAGGGGCAGGAAGAGCCTGTTGAGCAGATGGTCTGTGAGGACATCGTTGAGGAACTCGCAGTTGATGATCAGGATGTCATTGAGATAGTGCAGGTGGTCCAGGTGCTCAGCCACCAGGTCACTCAGTTTTCCCCGATTCCGATGCCTGTGAAAGAAATGTTCCTTTCAGTCCAGAGGTCAAGGTTTGGGGCCTTCAGCTTAAGCAGAAGACACATGTTGAGATACATTCACTCACACACCCATTAGTTAAGCTTGTCAATTAGGTAAGCTAGTGTAGATATGGCCCCTGATGGGAAGACAGATGAAAGTATAATACACAGGACCACTGAAAACATTTGAGAACTTCTGGGGCTCTTTCTCCCAAAGGCCTTTGCACAGGCAGCCCACAACTGCACCTCCAAACAAGTGGGGGTAAGTTAAGCAAAGAAAAGCAGTGATGCCCTTGTAGGACGCCACTGCACAGGAGTTACACACTGGCCAGCACGGTGAGACTCCTCAGACCCACAGACGAACAATACTAAGGGAGCCAGACCAAGCTGAGTGCTCCAGAGGACAGGAACAGTAGAGAAAGTAGGCTTTACTTTGAAGCTTCAGCCACCACATGGCAGGGGCATAGAACAAGGACACACACTCCTCCTCAAGTCTGCTGGTGACTTCTGGGATCTTGCAGTAAGCAACACCTGTGCTGCCTGTGTTTTCGGGGTGCAGTCAAAAAAGGACAGAGTCAAAGCAGCCAGAAACAGACTTTATTTCCTCCAAAGCAAAAGGTGGGCAAACAGCAATTAGTTGGGAAGTAGGGGCACTGTGTTTGTATCAGCATTACTACTACTCAAGTTATAGATGGTCATTTCAGAAGACAGGAGACTTGGAGGATAAAAACCAGAGGGGGAAAAGGTTCCAATAGGGTCATCACTAATGTGAATACCCACTATTGACATTTGGGACTTACCACCGGACAGCTTGGTTTGCATGTTTTTCTCCCCCTCCCCCAGTCAATCTAAAATGTGCTTAATATCCCTGTAGGAGTAACGTGTGTCAGGTAGGTAAGTTATAGTAGGCTCAGATTTGCTTTCACCTAATTCAGGACAGTTATTCCATACTATAACCACCTTCACTAGACACTGACAAGAAATTCACACTGCACAGCCCAAATATAATGAGAATCTATGAACCACCCCACCAGAGACTCAGAACACACACAATGTTCCATACTCCTCCCTTATGACACCATCAAAAACTGGCTTTAGTGGGCTTTTAATATACCTCACTTTTTGATGTTTTCCTGTAGAATTTTACTGAAGCAATAACATGGGTGGATTTAATGGCATTAGTCAGATCTGACCTAGCAGCTCCCCAGCCCGGAGAAGGAACTGCGTACATGGCACTGGGGACTGAGCCCGAGGCCTCATGTGTGTTGGGCATATGTTTGCTTCACCGCTAAGGTGCATCCCTAGCCGTCCTTTCAGTTTACTGTGGGACAGAAGCTTACTAAGGAGCCCAGGCTGGCGACCTTGAACCCACTATGTAGGCAAGACAGGCTTAAGCCTTCTGAGTATCTGAGATGGCAGGCTTGAGCCTCCAGGCCCAGCTGAGGAAACCTTAAGCACTGGTTCTTCCTGGAGGTAGTCCCTCCTAGCCTTCTGTGAAACCTGCACTGACTTTCACTCTGTACCTCAGCCCTTTTAGATGCTGCTCACTGAGCTCCTCTTACCACAGAACTCTGACTCCCTATTGTCCGCCACAGTATTTTTGAATAACCAGAACTACCATCATCATAACTGGCCACTGAAGATCTATGCAGACTATGAGTTCACGGCCTTCCCTGGAGGACAGTGCCCCAGTTCACATCTAAGGCTGTGATCCACATGGGCTCTATTTTCCAGAAAGCCCCGTCAGCCCCACCATTTCTCTAGCCTTGCTTCTTTCCCAGTGTTAGACTACAAATGCTGCCTAGCTCCCCTTGCCCAGGAGACCTCCTCTCTGGATCCCTCCAATGTCCTGACCCCATCTGAGTATACTTCTTCCGAGGCTATGCAAAGCCTTTCTTTGGGGCAGCGGTTCTCAGCTGAGTATGAAGTAATGTCAGGAGGCATTTTTGGTTGTCCTAACTTGGAGAGGTGCCATTAGCCATAATGGATAAAAGAGGCCATGCAGGTTGCTAAACATTCTGCAAGGCAAAGACAGAACTACAGCAATGAAGTGCCCAGCTCACAGTCAACAGTACCAAGACAGAAAAGCCCAATGTGGAATTTCAAGTCACCACTTTATGAGGACAAAGTCACCACCACCATCTTAAACTATTTTTTACAATTTTTCTTGAGATATAACTTGCTCACTCATTTCACATATGGGCTTTTAACATTTGTTTTTTTCTTGAGATGCTAGACATGGAACTCAAGGCCCCAGCAAGTACTCTACAAGACCCTATATATGTTCATCACATCTGATTTGAGAACACTTTTAATCTCATCTGCCAAAAGCTCTGTACTTATCAGTAGTGGATTTCTATTCCCACCGCCTCAGAAATACCCCCTCCTCCTGTACCCCAGCCTTAGGAAACCACTCATCTACTCTGTCTTTAGATTTGCCTCTTCTGGGCATTTCCATGAAATCACAGGTTGTGCGTCTGATGCCTTCACTCAGGGCAATGTCTTTGAGGTTTATCCATGTCATAGCATGTGTCAGCACTGCAGACATGAATGGTTAAATACTAGTCCACTGCATGGACAGACCACATTTTGACTATTTTGTGTCTGTATCAAGGGAGGGTAGAATATATGTGCATGTATTTGTGTGTAGGTACACATGTGTGTGTAGGCTTGGAAGTTAGAGGACAACCTCAGGTGTCATACCTCGGGCACTGACACCAGTAAGATGGGGTATCTCACTGGTCTGGAGCTCACCAAGTAGGTTAGCTGGCCAAAGAGCTGCCAGGGATTCTCCTGCCTCAGCCACTATATCCAGCATTCTCATACAGGTTCTACATCTAGAACTTGGGTTCTCAAGTCTATGAGTCAAGTGCTTTAATGAGTGAACCATCTGCACAGCTCTACATTTTGGTGATTCACACACCCTCATCTAATCAGCAGCCTCATAGCCCCAGCTAGGAAAGCACTGCCACCAAGTCAGTATGGCACATGTAAAAGTCCAGATTCCCACTGTCCTAAACGGGTGGTCAGAACCTTTTGCTGTCTGGAGTCCCCACTCTACTTGCCCAGGGGTCAGTGCTGCTCTCCTCCCCACGTTTCCTGGGTGGAAACAGAACGCTCCCTTCACCACCCTGTTTTCTGATGAGACCACTGGAGCATTACTTACTCCTCATCGGTCTGCACACAGTTGTCAAGTTCGATCACGTGGCTCCCAATGAACCAGACCAAATTGGAGAAGTATGGGACAGCAGTTTTGTCTCTGATGTAGTGCAGCATGGCCTGGTTATCCACTGAGAAGATTCACAGAAGAAGAAACAGTGAGCTACCAAAATAACTCAGGGAAAATTTTACAAAACAAAACACCCAAACAAACCAAAAACCACCATGAAAAAGCCTTGCTACCATCTGAGACTCTCTGTCTTTCTGGAAATACTTGGAAATGCTTATCTTATTTGTCAAACAAAGCAGTGTTGGTTCTATTTTCTCAACTAACACACTATATTATTATTATTGTTCTAATTGCAGTTAGCACTGCTACACATCAGCAATGGGCAAGACCTGACTACACTGAGAATGCAACACTCTCAAAGCAAGTCTCCTGGGTTTACTCGTAAGGCCAATTCAGAAAGAGGAAAACTAGAGGTTAATAACTTACATGACACTGGAATAAGGAACAGGAATCGGCATTGGAGGAAAGGCAAAAACAGACAACAGTTAACAGGGTTAGGAACTGAGAAGGTAAGACAGCAGCCCAGAGGGACAAAGCCTAGGCAGGAGGCATCTAAACCAAAAGAAACAGTTAGAACAGAGCAAGAGAAAACAGAGTGCAGAGAGCAGTGGAACTGACTGCGCATGAGCAAGGTCGCAAACTCAGAAGTCTGCCAGGTCACCAGCTGCACGGTGAATGAAGTTGGAAGGCTGAGAGTGTAAACTGGGGAGTCAGACAACCCAGAACGGAGCAGTTGCTTCTCAGCCTTTGACCACTTCCCTATGGAAGTGTGAGCCTAGAATAGCCAAATGCACAACTTCAGGACAGAAATTACACTGTGCAAAAGCTCCAAATTTTTAAATATGTGCAATTATGTATATACTTTTGTTGTTGCTGCTGTTGCTGCTGCTGTTGTTACTAAGACTGGTCTCGCTATGTAGCCCTGGCTATTCTATATATGTTTTCCAAGCCCATCTGAGCTACCTAAATTGTGTCTGAGGACTAGTATGGGTCAACAGACCCTCAGTTTGCGACCTCTGGCTGGACCCATTTAGGCTCTTATATTTAAAGTAATCCCAGGGTAGATATCTTCCCCTGGTCCCCGACTGGGCATCTCAAGTATGGAGGCCCAGCTCTACTGAGGGTTACTGTAAGGAAATTAACCAGGCTTTAGGTATTGTCTTAGAGGGGCAGTCCCAGCTCCTAAAAACCTGCAGCCAGCCTGTATGCCAGCACAGGCAGGGCTCCTGGAAATGATCCCTGCTGGAGACAGTATGGAGCATTTAGTACATCCTGAGAGGAAAGAGGAATCTTGGTGGTTGGCTGGGAATACAACACTGCCCCCTGCTGCTTGTAATGTGAAATGCTCTCATGCATATCAAAGATAAAATATAAAACAAACAGTATATTTTATAAGCCAAAACACAAAAATTGAAAGCAAAAAAAAATTCAAGACAGTTTTGCTTCATCCACCCATTTCATGGCCACTCCAAATCCCACACAGACTTCTCAGATATCCTGTGTGGCAGCATCAGGGGGCAATACTAGAACATGTAGTACAAAGATCTTCATAAGAAATAGTGATATGCCCTACTGCAAGACAAGCAGCCATAGCTCATACTGTGAGACTCAGGAACTGTGCTTGGGGCATAAGAGCCAGCACATGGCCCAGCACCTAGACCCGAGGGCATGAGGAAACTGACCTTTGTAGACGTTCAAGGTGATGGTTCTCACAGCAATTCGAACCATGCTCTCGGGGTGATTGAAGAACTTGATGGCTTCTGTGTACAGGGCAAAGTCATTGGTGTGCTAAAACAGAAAGTGGACCCAAAAGTTACAAATCACAAGACAGGCCTGCTCCTAAACCTTTCTGAAATTTGTCAGACTGTGATAAAAGAAAAAAAAAATGATGTCACCATGATGGGAGGTGAGGAAGCCAGGGGAGAGAAAAGGGTCCACAGGATGTCATACGGTTTCCTGATCTGGCCTATCACCTTAGCTATGTGAGGAGGTATCTCCAAGCCCATTTCTTCATCTATAAAATAGGGGTAACAGCATCCACTTTCTAACATCTAGGATGAGATGAGGTCATTTTTGGTCCAGTGCTCAGCCTGGCACTTGACACCTACAGAGCACAGAACAGAGTGCTAGTAACGCCAGACCTTGCTGCAGTAAAGACTTAAATTGAACAAAGGTCAGTAACTTTTGGCAGCTCATCTGCTCTACCGTTCTCCATTTGGAAATACCAAAGGTGTAGCATTATCAGGGAGGTAGAGGTTCTCAAGAGTCTCCTGCTGTTAAAATGGGACAAAGAGAATCAATAAAATGGTTCCAAAAAAGATATCCACTGCCTTAGCCTGAGAAGACAGAGAAGAAGTGGCCTGGCAGTGTACTTTGCTGCCGTCCTGCAGCCCATGTTTCTACATAGTTCAAGGACCCAGCTTAGGAGCGGCTCAGGGGAGGCATAGTGCTGGAAATGCTCTAGCCAGCCCTCCCTAGAATGGAGCTGGAGGTGCAAAGCAACAACTGTCTTTTTAGGACTGGCAATCAAGTATGAACCTAAAAACTACTGCCCTGGCTCAGACTGAAGAGGAAAATAAGCCCGCCTCAAAAACAAACACCTGGGATGATCTGCTCTTCTAGAGTCAAAGCTTCTGCCCCCCAGCCACAGCTCAGAGAGAACCTGGGCAAGAATACTATGGCCCTCCCTCTGCTCTGGGTTTTCTTCCACCTGGGAGAGCCTTTAGGTAAAAGTTGTTCCCTGGATGTGTTTCCAACCACCTAGTGTGTGCCAGAGATAGGACTCTACTGTGTTCATTTCTCAAGTGCAGACATGTTTTGTGGTTCTTGTCTAGCACTTCCTCCTGAGAGACTACTGAACCATGAAAATCAAGGTTCGGAATGTTGCCATTGCAATGAGGGTTGATGGATGATAGATTTGCCCAAACTCGAAGAAGAAAGAAGAAAAAGGAGGAGGAGGAGAAGAAGGAGGAAGAGGAAGAGGAAGGAGAAGGAGAAGAAGAGGAGGAGGAGGAGGAGGAGGAAGAGGAGGAGGAAGAGGAGGAAGCAGCAGTAGCAGCAGCAGCAGCTTTAGATTGTTGTCTGGCTTCAAAAACAGGCGCTGGGCATGTGTGACAACCACTCAGGGGCTACCTGCCACACAAACAACATGTAGCTGTGTGACAGTCAGTCTCCAAGGCAGACCCCAAACATGTTCACCACCTGTGTTACACTCATGCTATTCTCACCCACAGAGAGGCAGATCACGCCTGTGTGACCAAAGAGTGTGACAGAATAGGTGTGTGACTTGTGAGGCTGTGTCTGCTGCTGAGGTACTCACTCTAAGCAAGCTGACTAGAAGGACATTTGGTCAGCCCAGGAAGAGGCCCCTAAAAAGGAGCCGTGGTCTCCCATGCACAGCCAGCATCAGCTAACCACCCTGACAGTAAAGTAGCTCCTCCAACCCCATTCCAGATTCCAGGACAATCCTAAATCCAGACATACGGAGAATGTGATGTGATTCTGATCAGTGAGACATAGAAGTCAGGGGAGACTTCTAAGAACGTGCTCTCAGAAGGGATACAGAAAGGAAGCGATATTAGAAACTCTGACTGTAGCATGTGACTATGTAGTGTCAGGAGCTGCAGCAGCCACCCTATGGCCATATGGGACTAAGTTTGAACAAATGCCTGTTACTGTTACTGAGCAGGAGGTTAGGAAAGCTGGGCCCTGGGTATAATAGGGAGCCAGAATGAATGGGCCCAGCACAGTGGTGTTGTACTTTTCCTGGAGCTTGAACCGATTATCTAAGTTGTTAATAGCTCTCCCAAGGAATGTGTAGGACACAGGCCCCCATGGAGAGCAAGTGTGTCGTTTCATACAACTTTGAAGATACCATCTTATTTAGTCCAATCCCTGAAACCCATTCTAGCTAGGAGGGGTTCAGAGGGGCCTGTGAGTTCTCTAGGTCATATAGCAAGGAGTAGAAAAACAATTCCTAAATAGTTTCTGCTGTTTTCAACATGATAGCCTCTGGATCTTTCCCCTCCCTGGCAAGTAAACTGAATTTTACACTGCTGAGGGCAGGAATTTGTTCAACTAAAAAAAAAAAAAATATTTGGGGGCTCAACAGTTAAGAGCCTACTACACAATTTTGAGGACCAGAGTTCCAACCCCAGAACACACGTGACAAGCCCAACATGGTCTCACATGCCTATAACCCCACCACTGGACAGGCAGAGAAAGGAGGGTCACTGGAGTCTGCTGGTTGTCAGCCTACCTGAAAAACCACAAGCTTCAGGTTCAGGAAAAGAACCAAAGAGACAAGGCAGAGAATGACAGAGAGGACTTTCAGAGTCCTCACCTGGCCTCCATGCACCTAGAACACACATGTACACATATACATTCTGCACACATGCACATGTACACACAAACATACACTTAAAAACAAAAACTTATTTTCAAGTATGCCAAAGCCTGTGCTGCAGAAGTGCTTTGTAGACAAACTCCCGACGCTGCAGAGCAAAGGCTACCATGCTGGCGTTAGCTTGACACCACACACCTGCTGCTCACCACTCACCTCATTGTAAAAGAAATGGACAGTGTGGTTGTTGAGCTTTAACGAAAGTGTTTTCAGGAACGATATGTAATATGCCATGATCTCCTCGTCGGAAAAGTCAAATTTATGGACAATGATCGAATTTACATAGTTATTAGACAGCAAATAATCTAGAAAAGAAAACACAGGGTGAAACAGGTGAGCTCGTGCTAGAGGAAAATGCCAGCAAAGGCTGTTGGGTAATAAGCACAGGAACTCAGCCAGCTGAGCTTAACCTTTACCCCTCAAAGAAATCATCTACTAGGCAGAACTACCTGCAAGCACATAGGTCCTGCCAGAGAGGAGCCTGTGGCCTCCTCTGTGAACCAAAAGGGACAAACCCATGTGTGTTTTCTGTTCGCTGCTAGCAAAGTTCAATGCGGAGCTGAGGGCAGGAAGAACAGGCATGGAGTCACTGTCACAAGCAACCTGCAAATGAGGGTAAAAGGTTCCTCATTTTAATAAGGAGCTCCCTTACATGGCCATCAAAAGACACTGTCATGCCTTTATGGGGGGTTAAGGAAACACCAGGGATCAGTGGAGAGGCCTGTTATGTGGCTGGGATTTTTCTACCCCATTACTTGTGGCTGACATCCTGTGGTATTCTATTATAATAAACCTAGGAGTCAGTAAGTAATCTCAGTCTCTTGGGCGTCTGTCACTTAGGTCACCAAACAAATAGGCAACAGTAGACTCTGTGCAATGGCTCCCTATAATAGCGTAATAGCAAAAACCTGGAAAGCACCTAGATGCCCACAGACAGATTCATTTGGCAACACTGCAGCTGTGATCCAGACCAGGGAGGGCCCCATACAGGAACAACAGAAGATGGATGGAATGGAGGTGGGGGAGCATGGAACAGATGAGTTGTAGGGTAGGAGGTTACAGACATCTGACCAAACTTTTGTAATGAAGTTTTGTTGCTTTACAATAACTCCATTTTTTTTCTAAAATAAAAAATAAAGTCATCTGGACATAGTGGTATATATCTCTAGCTGAGGCAGGAGAACCAAGAGTTTGAGGCCAGTCTGAACTACATAGAGAAAAACTGCCTTGAAAAATGTTTTAATCAAAACTGTCCAGAAAGTCAGAGATGTGTCTGCCAGGTCTTCTCACAGCAGGGTACCTACATACGCACATGTCATATCACTTCTGTATAGATCTAAAAACAGTCAGCACAGATGCAGGGAGCAGAAAGGGTCATGGGGGCTGTGGGTGGAGGAAGTGGGAGTGTTGGCTCGCAGTACAAGGCCTTAGCTAAATTCTCCATGTACAGAATAGTGAGTGGTGATGGCAGCGACCAACCCTGCACTAGACGTCTGCAACTGCCTCGACTGTAGGTCCTAGGAAGTGGTGGGCATGCCAGCTGGACAGCACGGGCACTTCAACGTGTGCATGTCAGACCTTCGAGCTACTACACTAAGGAGCTACAACTTCTAAGGTACCTGTTTTTAATTCCTAGCCTTATATGGGTTTCAAAAGAGTCACAGAATAAAACTCAAGGAAACCTATATTAATTAAAACTCAAGACTCTGGAATTGTCCCACCAGCCTCAGCAATATCCCTGGGTGTTCACTCTCGGCTGAGCCCTAGGCCTGCTCCTCAGAGCTGAACCTTTCCCTCAGAGCTTAGAAATCACACTTGTTTTGCATCCAGCCATCCAGTGAAACAGAAGCTGATAACAAGGGAAACCATGCAGGGAGACATGAATTAGCCACATCTGTCAGACTGCGGTCAGGGGAAGGAGAAGGTCTCTGTGGTGGCACCACCACCTAGTGGTCACTGCTGGGGTCACCACACAGCAGCCCTCCAGACTCAGACCCTTTTCCAGACTTGTTGCAGGAATTCAATACCTGCCTTTGCTCCTTTTCTCTTGCTCTTGAGGGCAGGACCTGGGCTCTGCTGCATTTGGAGTAAGTAAGCTAGCACAGAATGATGTCAGGATGGCTCAGTCCCAGTACTGATAAAAGTTTGGGCTAGGTAATGCTCTCTGAAGGTCTGTCCTGGGTATCACAGGATACTTAGCAGCTCCTCTGTACTTGGATGGACTACGGCAACCAATACTAACTCCAGATGCCAGCAGTGTACTCAGGAAATACCAGTAGCCCATTGAGGACCACTAAGTTCATTCTCCTCTATTCTGCTTGCTAGAATGGTTACTTTGGACCTATGACTCCAGCCTTCTTGGAGAGAGAGCCCCAGCAAACCCTGCCTCCCAGGGGTGGTTGTTACAAATGAATAATCTGGGCTTACTGAGGGCAGGTCTGAGTCAAACTCTTATTCTCTTGGCAGCAAAACTGAAGCAGAGGGGTGCTGGCTGGAGTGCATGGACCAGAGTCCCGTCTGTGGACTACGCAGCCATTAGGTCTTCAAAATAGAACCATACAGAGGGACTGCACGTCCCCCACCTCTCTTAGTCATACTGAACCACCCCAACACATTCACAGCCTGCAGTTGTCACTCCCAGTGTGACTGAATGTGATGACAGGGCTCTCAAGAGGAACTAAGGCTAAACGAAGTTGCAAGGTGGGCTTCAACCCTGACAAAATTGGTGTCCCCATAGGAGTCAGAGAGACCAAAGGTCTCTCTCTTGACCTCACTCTCTCACAGGTAGGGCCAGGTACAGTTAGATGGTAGTTAAGATCTAGTGTGTCTCCAAAGGTTCATGTGCCATAACCTCTGTTCCTGAATTGAGGTAGTGTTAGGAGGTAAGACTTAGCGAGTGATATTTAGGTGATGGGGTGAAGTTTGTCATGAGTGGGTCAATGTCTTTCTCAACATGAGTTTTCCCTCTCCTGGCTCTGGACTAGTTAGTTACCTTAAGAGCAAGTTACTGAGGGCTTGCAAGATGGCTCAGCAAGTAAGGTGCTTGCTGCCAAGTCTGATGACCTAAGTTCAATCCTGGAACCCACAAGGTAGAAGGAGAGAACTGACTTTTACAAGTTAGCTACTGACTTCTACATGTACTCTGTGTTATCTGCATGTACACATACACTCAAGTGCACTTATGCACATAAATAAATGTGATAAAACTTCTTTTTTTTTTTCGAGACAGGGTTTCTCTGTGTAACAGTCCTAGCTGTCCTGGAACTAGCTCTTTTAGACCAGGTTAGACTTGAACTCATAGAGATCCACCTGCCTCTGCCTCCCAAGTGCTGGGATTAAAGGCGTGTGCCACCACCACCTGGCTGTGATAAAATTTTTAGAAGAAACACTTGAAGTTTTGCAATGTGGGGATTACTTACAAGTAAAGCTCACAAATTAAAAAACTCAGGATACCATGTGCTTAATTAAGCAAATATTTGATCTCTTTCACAGCCTTTTTGCCGTGAGTTGAAGTGGCAGAAGGTGCTCACAAGGTATAGATGCCTAATTTTGAAATTCTTGGCTTCAAAATCTTAGTCAAAAGAAAAAAAAGAAAAAAAAACCCTCATTCCTTTAAATGACCTAATTTCTCAGGTCTGGAGAGATGACTCAGTGGTTGAGTGTACTAGCTATTCTTTAAGAGGACCTGGGTTTGATTCCCAGCACCGACATGGTGGCTCATAACCATCTTTAACTCTAGCTCCAGAGTATCTGATGCGCTTTTCTGGCCTCTGCAGGCATCAGACACTCAAATGGGACACAGACATATGTGCAGGCAAAACACCCATGCACATAAGAAAAAAAAAATTTTTAATGACCTAATCTCAGAGTTTGTTATAGTAACAGAAAACAGACTGAGATAGTATCTATCTACAAGCTAAGAAGAAAGCCCTCAGTAGAAACCAGCCCTGACTTCAGCTTCAAGTTTGACATCCATCCTCCTGAACAGTGAGCAAACACATTTCTACTGTCCAAGCCACAAAGCCCACTGGGGTAGCCTGGGCAGACTAAAATACTTGGGAAGCAGACATATGAAACCTGGCAGTACACAGAAAATGGCAAGCAGTATTCTTACAGAGCGACGTCTCGTGGCTGATGTTCTCAAAGAGAATGTTCAAGGTCTGTAGTAGCTGGACACACACATAACGGCCTGACTTCTGCCGCAGAATGTTCAAGAAGAAAACAAACATATTCTTCTCCAGGAAGAAACTGGGGAGAAAACAAGACAGGGTCAATGGGTACATATATCATAGCTCACATGTATAGGCTTGCCCTATATGGCTACCAGTGGTGAGACTAGACTGCACATCTCAGTGCCCATGATGCCATCTGCAACTGAGGATAGCTCATGGTCTTCTGACTCTCTTCCTGTCTCAGCATGTGAGGCCAGTGCTGGGTTCCAAGAAATGGTGAAGCAGATTCTGACAGAATGGAGATGTTCTTTACCTGCTAAGTGCTCACACAGCAGCCTGTGCTCGTGGACTCTACAAGCATCATTCTCCAGCACAAATACAACCTGTATCCTTGGTTTCCCCGACAAAAACTATTTCCTTTGCACTCCCATATTCAAGGGCAGGAAAACACAAGAACTGGGTTTCCCTGCAGAGCCAAAAGATGCTGAGTGACAGCAAAGCTTTTCATTTCTGTTGTCAGGTTTGAAGCTTCCCGACCTCTCCTCAAAGAACCTGAAGAAAAGTGAAGGTATTAACGTGGAGGGACTCTACAGAGCCCCCAAATCTGCTTCTGCCTTTCTTGTGCTATAAGGCCAGGGGCAATGGCCTGGAGTGTGGTGCTACATTGGTGTAGGAGGTTCTTCTACATTTGTGTTGCACTCATTGGTTAAATAAAGACACTGCCTTGGCCTTTTGATAGGGCAGGACTTAGATAGGTGGGGAAAAGAGGACAGAATGCTGGGAAGAAGACAGAGAGAGCTGCCACCATGAAGCTGCCAAGTCAGACACGCTGAATCTTTCCCGGTAAGCCACGACTTCATGGTGACACACAGATTATTAAAAATGGGTTGAATCAAGAGTGAGAGTTGGCCAAGAAGAGGCTAGATATAATGGGCCAGGCAGTGTTTAAATAAAAACAGTTTCCGTGTAATTATTTCGGGGGTTAAGCTAGCCAGGCACAGGGAACGTGGCCCGCTCCTCCTCCTACAGTACATGTTAAAAATGGGGTCTTCAATGCCCTTCCTTCAAGAAAGACGTTATTTCTATTTATTTGCTCAGTGTATTTGAGCAAGATCAGTTTGAAATAGAAGAAATCTCAGCAATCAAAGGCTGGGGATATGGCTCAGTTGGAAGAGTGCTTGCCCAGCATCACATAAGGCAGGTGTCGAGGTATGCACCTACAATCCCAGCATTTGGGCAGTGGAGGCAAGAGAATCAGAAGTTCAAAATCATCTTGGCTATATTGTGAGCCCAAAGCTAACCTGGAATATAGGAGACCCTGCCTCAGAAAGGAGAGATAGATAGAAATAGAGATAGAGATGAGAGAGGGACAGAGGGAGGGAGGAAGGGAAGGAGAGAGAAAGAGAGATCCCTGTAGTCACATGTGTCTACTGGGTGGCCCAGTTCTAGATGCCTCTTCTCCTCACCTGTCACTCCATAGGGATAGGACCAGTGGCCTGACACTCACTGCTACACAATTCTGTTTGAATTCATAAAAGGATAAGTGAATGATAAAATATGATCTTTAAAAAACAAACTAAATTCTTTCCCCCCTCTGACTCCAGGACCCCATCTGCCTATACACATTGCTCCTACTGACTCCCAGAGTGTTTCTAGCATCTGACCTACTTTGCCTGTCTCTGCTTCAGGTTATACAAAGCAGTGACCTGCTAGAATCATCAGCACACTCAATACCAAGGGTGGCCAGGGGGAAGCTGCCAAACATCTATGCCTAGACTTTGCTGCACGGGTGACTTAGTAGATCTGGTGTGAAACTCTAAAGGCTAGTTGTTTTTTATCTTTGTGTGCATGTGTATGTCTGTGTTGGGGCATGTATATACATAGCAAGCACGTGGAAGTCAGCAGAAGGCTTTGGATATTGGCTCTCACCTTCCACTGTGTTTAAGACACAGTGCCACTGCTGCTGCATCCATCAGGCTACCTGGCCTGCCTCCAACCTCACCGTGCAAACATGTGCTACCGCAGATACTTTTATATAAATTCTGGGGATTCGAATTCATGTTTGTATGCCAAGCATCTTTCCAGCTTCAAGGCTGGATTTTTGAAAAATTCTTAGAAGAATGGGAGAATACTTGGGAAAATGGTTGAGTCTAGGACCTCAAAACTATCAAATGAGTCTGGAGTATCTTACAGTTTCAGGAAATAAGGAAATGTTCAAAAAGCAAGTGACAAAGGAGCTAACTGGGCAGAGGCCCTAGTGCCCAAAGCTGGAGCAACTGGGTCTTTACCTAAAGTAAAACCAAACTTGAAGCACTTTTTCTTTTTGAACCAGGGTCTCTTAGCTCAGGAGTTTTCTCTTACAGCTTCCTGAGAGCTAGGGTTACAAGTGTGCATCACATCAGCACACCTGGTACTCACACGCTTTTCTTTTTCTTAATCTTTTTTTTTTTTAATTTTATTGAGCTCTACATTTTTCTCTGCTCCTCTCCCTGCCTCTCCTCTCCCCTTCAACCCTCTCCCAAGGTTCCCACGCTCCCAATTTACTCAGGAGATCTTGTCTTTTTCTACTTCTCATATAGATTAGATCTACGAATGTCTCTCTCAGAGTCCTCATTGTTGTCTAAGTTCTCTGGGATTGACTCACAGGTTTTTCTAAACTGACACACAGGCTCCATTCTAAAAAGAAGGTGTCAGGACAGTCTCTAATCTTTAACCTGAGGGGTTTTCTCATTTCAACAACAAATAAATAAAGAAATTCTTAATGGGCCTGTAAAAGGAGCCCCTCCCACTTTTAAACCACACTTCACTCTAGGTGCCCGTGCTTTCCTTCAGGGATCATGGTGTGTCTCAGGCTCACACAGAAGATATTTGTATTTTGCAGAGACCTGTCCTGCAAACAAGTCAAGATAATTTATAAGAAGCCTGGGCTGGGAAGACAGCTCAGTGGGTAAGGACCTGAGCCTGAATCCCTAGAAGCCACATAAAAGTCAGATGGGACAGTGTGCACCTTTATTTAACCTCAGAGATTGTACAGTGAGAAGGGAAACAGACAGAATCCTGTGGAAGCTCAAGGGTCAGCTAGCCTGGCATACACAGCAGTGAACAACAAATCATGTCTCAAACAAGGTGGAAGCCAAGAACCCACCCTAAGGTTGTCCCCTGACCTTCACATATGTACCATGGCAAGTGAACACCCCGGTTTAAGTGTACCCACACTCACCACCCCCACCCCAGCACACATATATAAAATCTGTGTTCTTGGCTGTCATAAACCAATCTCAAACCCTGTACATCAAGACTTCAAGACAGATACAGAGGAACCCTGGTTTCCAGCCTAAAAGGCTGTCCAATGGGAACACTTCGGTCTACCTGTGTATAGGCCTGTACGCTTCTAGGTACTAGACAGGGAGCATTTTCTCTCCTTTTTAAAGATAAGAAAACAGAATTTCAGGGAGGCAAACAGCCTGACTTATGCCTGCTGGTCTAACAAGTACAAGGATGGAAAGAAACTTCTTTGTGGACTCTAGGTAAGACAGGCTCCCTCACTGTCTACATAAGGGAACACCAACAGGGCTTCCATGTGGGCCAAGAGGGGGTATGCTAGACTGTGCTCTCAAACTCAGGATTGTTGCCTACTCTCAGTCAACATACCAGCGGCTGGGGAGATGGCTCAGTGGATAAAGGGATTTCCTCAAAAGCATGAGTTCAGATCCCTAGAACCCATGTGAAACCTGGGTGGGTACGGCAACCTGCCTGTAATTCAAGCCATAAGGGAAGCAGAGACAAAGGATCCCGAGGGAAGCTGGCTAGTTAGTCTAGATCACTGGTTCTCAACCTTCCTAATGCTGCAACCCTTTAATACAGTTCCTCAAAGTGTGGTGATCCCCCCAACCATAAAATTATTTTTGTTGCTACTTCATAACTATAATTTTGCTACTGTTATGAACTGTAACATAACTATCTATGTTTTCTGATGGTCTTAGGTGACCCCTGTGAAAGGGTCATTTGATTTCCCCAAAGGGTCACAACCCACAGTTTGAGAACCATTGGTCTAGATTGAATTAACAAGCTTTGGGTTCAACAAGGGACCTTATTTTAGTAAATTAAGTGGCAAGTGATGGAGGATGACATCTGACATCAACCCCTGATCTCCCCACATATGCACACGAATGTGCACACATGCATGTACACCCACCTACATATATGCCCACACATGTTCCAACATGCTTACACACCACAACACCACATATATACACATGCAAAGCAATAAGTAAAACAAAATAAAACACACTAGGTGCTGGCCCTTGGCAACTACCTTGGGGCAGAATCTTTCTGTTCATTTGGAACCTAACTACCTGGGACACTCCTCGTGCCACGGAGTAGATAATAGAGTACAACTCAGAATGTTATCCACAGCATCTTCAGTTTTTCTAGAGAAACTCATTTCCATAGTTCTTCCATTTTGGGCTTGTACCTTTCTAGTCTCTCAAGGACATTTGCTATACATATTTAGGCAAGATGGAATTGGCATCAATTCCTGACTCATGGTGTACACTTGGAAAAACACTCAAAGGAAGAGGAAGAATCTGAAAACAAAGCATCGCAAGCCTTACTCGAATACAGAGCTGTCATTCTGATCACCCCAAATCAGGATCTCAGTGATAGAACGGATGGTTTCCACCAGCAGGTTCCGGTTCTGTTCTGTGACGGTGGTGTTTTTGGTTAAAACATGGTACAGGTACCTAGAAGAAAGGGAAGAAACTAAAGCTTACACAAACTGAGTTGAAAGCTAGGCCCAAGGGCCACTGGCAGCACTCATAGCATAGCCGTGGTGTTTAAGTTTCTGTTAGCACAATTTCCCATTCAAGATGGAGATAGAAGTCACCACCAAGAAAAATGGCAGAACTCTGAAATATTACATGCCAGGGACACATCTGCCCAAACTGAGGAAAGAGCACTGCCAAGCCCTGAAACCAGCCCCTGGAAACTTCAGGATGCACGAGAACCACAGCGTTGGCAAAATCAGAGGCTCCTGGAGTGCACTTGGGGATTCCGAGTTAGAATTGAAGGCATGCCTCACAGTGTGCAGTGATGGATGTACAGTGATCGTAGTCAGTGGCATGTACCTGACATAGGACTCACAGCAAGGCTGGCACTGACATTCCAAGAGGTAGAGTCATAGCTCAAGGACAGTGGAACCCACAGGCAGAGCCTTGGACAGGAAACACTACTTTTAGAATGTCTATCGTTCCTCTCTAGAGCAATACACCCATGAAACTAGGACTCAGAGTGGGACAGAATGAGTAACTCCTGTCCAAGGGGAACAATCTCATCCGGTAAATCTAGAGTGAGATGGGCGGGAGACGCCAAAGTCCAGGTAGCTCCACCTGTCAGAGCCTTAAGCTGGCTTAGGAAGGAAAAGTTGGCTCAACAGGAGTGGCTCAAGATGTCTTTCAGGGCCACATTCAATTTCTGAGTGAGGCTGGGAGAACAAGAGAGGACGAGAGTAGAGGGGCTGTCCCTCCTACAGTCTAAAAAGCAGGGAACAAAGGCAGAACCTGGAGGTGGAATAATTAGACCTAGCTGTTCTTAGCAGCTGGGCTAGTTTCCTGTAGTAACACTGTGGCTGTTACATTTCCTGTTCTGTGTTCTCACTGTGCTGGGAAATGAACCTACAGTGTCAGACATACTGGCTGGATAAGGCTCTGCCCCAAGCCACAGCCTCTACCACCCTGGTTTTCATTATTGTATTTTATTTTGAGACAGGGTCTCAGTAACTTGATCCAACTAACCTTGAACTGGCTCAGTAGCCCAGGAAACCTAGAACTTGATCTTCTCATGTCAGCTTCCCATGCAACTGGGATTACAGTCACATCCAGCCTGCAGTACAATTTTTAACATGCAACAAGTAGCAAAGTCCTCCAAAAAGATAAATCATCCAACCTTGGAACCCAGGTCTACCCACAGTACTGCACATAAGGACACAAGGCTCACTTTCCTCTACACTAAAGTAACCCAGCATCTGAACTGCCTGGGACAAACAGTAGGACCTAGTTACAAATCTGTGTGTTCACTGTGATTCTAGTGCATACCCTCCACAAAGCTTAAGGAACACTTTTTCAAATTGTGGTTCAAAGAAGTCCTGCAGCTGCCTCACTGTTTAAGCCACTCCCTACTCAGCCCCACTGAATCAGGTTGGATGAACGGGTTAAAATGGCGTGTGCATGTGCATATGTGTGTGTGGCTGAGAATCAAACCCAGGGCCTCACATTCTAAGCCTGTGCTCTACAACTGAGCATCTTCTACGCCTAAATAGTTTGACGGCTGCTACACCACTCCCAATATGGCCATCGGTGACAATCTCTATACAGTCCACAGGATAACAGAAACCCTCTCGAGGCAAGGTAATGCTGACAGTGTAGGTTAGGGAGGAGCAGCTTCTTCCCTCTCTGGAGATATAACATATATATCCAGGAGGATAACATACATGCACTAGCATCACACATCACACTCCTGGCTCGCTGGAAAGTAGCAACATGGGCAAGTACTCTGCAGGTCTCCAACCACAGTGGACAGGGTCTGACCTCATTCGGGTGGGCTGCCTGAATAGACTGCCCTTGCTGCCTTGTCAATCAGCAACTGTTGTTCATGTTCAAGGCTCAAGCTACCATCTCTCAATAAAGCTTTCTTTGGAGAAGGCTTTTTCACTCTCATCCTCTAACCCCTTGGACCTGGCTGTCCCCTATTCACTGGCACCTCTACCTTCTGTGAAGTGCTTGCTACTTGACCCAGCTGACCTTGAACCGGCTCTGAAGCCAGGTAAACTAGATCTTGTGATCTTCTCATCTCAGTCTTGTTATTTTACAGAGCAGTGTGTTCTCAATGGTCTATCTCTCTGACTAGACTCCAGGTCAGGCAAATCTTCTTAATGATCTTGATGACTCCCAATACACTCCAGAAGAGCTGGTACACAGCAAGTACTACCTATAGAAATGCTGAACGAGGCAGAGGCAGTCTCCACTAACATAAACTGGAGTATAGTATACAAGACTAGGTAAAGTAAGGGTTCAAGTTACAGCACAGAGCTGTGATAAAGAGCGCATCAGGATTTGGAATCCAACAATCTTGGGCTTGACCCATGACCCTGGTACCTTCTAGCTGTGGTTTGGAACAGGTATTTTACCTCACCTCTGTCCAAACACAGTAAGAAGCACAAAGGATATGAACAGATAAGCAGGGTGCCTGGCATACATGGTGCACAACACATAAGAAGCCTCAGCTGCTACTGCTCTACTGTGTCATCATGATGTGGGATGCTACAAACATCCTTATTAGATTGTACAATACCAGAGACTTTTTGGAAGGTGATATCAGGCTGGTCCCAATCACCCAGGGAAAGAGGACCGCAAGGAAAAAAATAAGGTGGAAAAGATCCAAGGAACTTAGGGCAGGAAGTAGGGCTTGTGGGTCACTTCTGGAGAAGCAGTAAAGTATGCGGGGTATCACAGACACCTGCATACCTAGTGATATCTCCATTACTAATAACCCAGTGATCCGGAGCAGGCTACTTCATCTCTCTGTACCTTAGTGACCTGTCATTACAGTGACAGTGGAAAGAGAAGATAAGTAAAAAGAGAAATAACTAAACTGGGTGTGATGTGCACACATGTAATCCCAGCACTAGGGAGGGTGAGGTAGGAGGAAGGACTCAAAGTATTAAGTTCAAGGCCAGCCTGGAGGTATACAGTGATACCTTCTCTCAAAAATCTAAAAGAAATTCCCGCATTCAGGAGGCAGAGGCAGGCAAACCTCTGTGAGTTCCAGGTCAGCCAGGGTTATATAATGAGATCCCATCCTGTTTAAAAAGGGGGGAGAACTAAAGTGCTAATTGTTATTATGATTTCTTTTGTTATGTAATCACTTTTTAAAAGTCCCATTAGAGAACTTTTCTCATCTGGACTGATGGTGCATCTCCAATGAGCCAATGCCCTCCTTACTTTCTTACTCCTTACTTTTTCTACAAGTTTAATACTTGTTTTATTATCTTTACTCCTTTAATGTATGACTGTCTGTACTCCTTTATATTACTTTTACTGTCTCTTTACTCTTTTTCTTCTCTCTCCCAAGCCTACATATATTTATTCAACACTGTGACCCATTTAGAGGTGTTTTTCATCTGAATTTGTCTTTATTGCGTATATGTAATTATTTTATGACCAGGAGCACTTTTTTTTCCTTTTAAATGCTAAGCAGGCATGATTAGGACTAACTCTACAGTCCTGCCTGTGGGCTCTGCCCATTCCAACATGGTAGAGGCATGTTCACTGCCTGAGAGTCATGCACACTACCCCGGCTTCAGGGCTGCAAAAGGTCTGTGTCACCATTAAGCCACTAGTAGCATGCTACTCTCAAACCCCGTCTAAGTGCTCAGCCTCCTGAAAGAGTCAGAGTTCATGGTGCCAGCATGGTGCCACATAAAGATGAAATACATATAGAGTCTGGATTATATTTATTACTGTGTTTTCTTTGAATTTTCTGACTGTGAATGAGCAAAGTACAGAGAGACATTTCATTGTATGTGCTGCTAAGCTAAACCAACACATGTAATTTAAAAGTATCTTGACTTCAAAATTTGAGTCTAAGGCTATGTTGCTTTGGAAAAGAGGTTCTGCTTTTGTTTCCACAAAAGATGAGGACCTGTGGATTCCTTCCAGAGAATGTAGTTTGATGGACCAAGACCCCCTAAAAGGTCTTGATGAACACCCAAAAATACTTCGCCCAACAAAAAGCAGGAAGTAGTTTGGAGAGAACTACGCCCAAATTCCCAAATATTGTTTACAAATGTTTGTTTACATTTAAAGGGGTATATGCGATAGAGATGAATACTTTGCATTGGTATGGAAATTGGTCTATTGATACAAATTTAAGGTCAATTTTGTTTTATATATATATATATTTCTGCTCTTCATTAAGGTATTGTATTTGTGCAGCTCATTTAAAAATGTAATGTATAATTAGGAAATACAGTTTAATAGATGGTTGCCTGTAATAGTCAAGCTTGTAGTCATGTTAGTTAGGTTTTCTAGATGTACAGAGATATATTTCAGATGGATAGTTATTCTTCAAACCTTTCAAAGACTAACATTTAAAATTTTTTAAGAACTTAGGATTTTTCATGGCAATTGAGACACATCTGCTCCTGGCAGCGCCAATCTAATTCAGGAGGATGATGGATATCGAAGAGGCTCCTTATAGAGTTTGTTAGTCATTTGGGCAAGAAACTGATCTTGCCTGAACTGATTAATGGTATGCTGTATAAACTGGACATGCTGGACCCATGGAAAAATGACTGCTGAAGTTGCCTATATAAAGTGAGACAGTTCTTCAGAGTTCCTGCTTCATGAAAAAGTCAGCCAGACATTCTGCAGGACACAGAAAGTGACTGACAAACTGCCTCTCCATTACTTGTTTGCAGCCTTTTGTGATGGTGCAGTTCTGTGGGATCCTGTGGTGCCTGTGGGGGTTTTGCCTCAGGAAGACCAAGGTGAGGTGGTGCCTTCTCTCACATGGTTATGGAAATTTGCATTTTACCTTTGGGACAGGGTCAATTACAAGACCTTTGTCCACTTTATTATCCTTGATGACTTTTACTTATTAACAGAACTCTTTACTTACCCTACATATAAATCATTTGTTTATTTTATATATAAATCCTTTACCATAATTATAAACACATATAAATATGTATTTATAATAAATATGTATTAATATTCCAGCTATTTTCCCCAACTGTGGTACTGTGACCACAGATCTGAGACTGACCTAACTAGGGAGACCAGAAATTTAAAAAAAAAACAAAAACCATATGTATGTACAGAAAAGCCAGGACTGGGTGACACACCAGCAACCAGGCATTACACAGCTGAATGAGGAAGCAGGTTAGCTAATCTTGGTAGGAATCGCTATAGGGCAGCAGTTATCTAGGAGGGAGGTGTTGCAGTTAATTAAGCTTTCTGCACACACTGTCAACATCTGAACTCCAACCAGGGAAGACCTTGCCATTCTCCTAAGCCTGACCCCCAGAAAAGATTTGCCATTTCCATTGGCTTGAGGTACTGCAGTCCTTGACATGACCATGCTTATCTCATGAGTGCTCATTCATACAGGGATACATTGACTCCCCCCATACTGGTTTGCCTTTTCCTTTGTCTTTATAATAGCCTTTAAAATTGGTGTGTGTGTGTGTGTGTATGTGTATGTGTGTGTGTGTATGTGTATGTGTAATGGGCTTGGGGCAGGCATACATACATCACAATACACACATCAGAGTCAGTTCTCCTTCCACACTGGGTTTAGGGATCAAATTCAGGTTGTCAGGCTTGCACAGTAAGTGCTTTGTACCCACTGAGCTACCTCACCAGTCCTTTGCATTTAATGAAATAAAATTTACCAATCTTTCCTTTACACAGCACTTTGAAACATCATTTATTTGTTTATGTATTTATTTAACTGATATGTGTTTGTGTGCATGTGAATGGGTGTACACATGCCGTAACATGTGTGTGGAACTCAGAGGACAACTTAGGGAGCTGGTTCTCTCTTTCCACCATGTGGGGCCCAAGGTTTAAACACAGGTCACAATGCTAGGCAGCAAGCACCTTAACCCACTAAGTCATCATGCTGACTTATTATGCAAATCTTAGGAAAGCCTTTCTTAGGCTAAGTTCACGCAGGGTCCTGTTTTCCTTCTTTCTTTCTTTCTTTCTTTCTTTCTTTCTTTCTTTCTTTCTTTCTTTCTTTCTTTCTCTTTGTCTTTCCTTCCTTTTTTCTTTTTCTTCCCTCCCTCCCTCCCTCCCTCCCTCCCTCCCTCCCTCCCTCATTTCCTTCCTTTCTTCCTTCCTTTTTGGTTCTTCAAGACAGGGTTTCTCTGTATAACCGCTTTAGTTGTCCTGGAACTCACTCTGTAGACCAGGCTGTCCTTGAACTCACAGAGGTCCGTCTGCCTCTGCCTCCCGAGTGCTGGGATTAAAGGCGTGTGCCGCAGCCACCACCACCTGGCTGGGGTGTTACAAAGTCATCCTTTGCATTTGACTGAGAGTACATCTGGAGGTGGTTCTGGTGAATGGTGCCAGGTTATCGACCCACACTACTACAGAACCTAGTTGGCTTACTAGGAAGTCTTTACTTCTCTACTACACTCCAGTATCATCTTGCTCATTAGTCAGGTGACCATATATGTGAGTCTCTGTGGCTGTTCTAATTCTACTGATCAGTTTGTGGTATGGGAGGTCCTTCTATCTGTGTGTTGCTTTTATTGGTTAATGAATAAATAACTTCTCTGAGCCTATGGCAAGGGCAGAACAGAACTAGGCAGGAAAAGCTAAGCTGTATGCTGGGAGAAAGAGGACGGAGCAGAGAGATGCCATGGAGCTGCAGGAGACAGACGCTGGGAATTTTATCGGGTAAGCCACAGCCACGTAGCAATATATAGATTAATAGAAATGGGTTCAATTAATATAAGAGTTAGCCAATAAGAATCTAGAGCTAATGGGCCGGGCTGGAGAGATGGCTCAGAGGTTAAGAGCACTGGCTACACTTCCAAAGGTCCTGAGCTCAATTCCCAGCAACCACATGGTGGCTCACAACCATCTGTAATAAAATATGGTGCCCTCTTCTGGCCTGCAGGGACATATGTAGGCAGACCACTGTATACTTAATAAATAAATAAATCTAAAAAAAAAATAGAGCTAATGGGCCAAGCAGTGATTTAATGAATACAGTTTCTGTGTGGTTATTTCGGGTCTAAGCTAGCCGGGCAGCAGGGAACAAACAAGTAGTTCTTGCAACAAGTTTGTCTACCCCATGCCAGTCCTATGCTGTCTAACACTGCAGCTTCATGCTAAATCTTGCTATGTGGCATTGTATGCCTTTCAATGTCTTGCCATCCAATCTGTCAATATTATTTTGGCTATTCTCAACCTTCTACATTTCCACGAATATTTTAAAACTGTCCCAATTTACACAAGAGTGCGGCTAGGACTCCCCATGACACTGCCCTATATCTATAGCTAAATATATAGAGCTGACATCCTTAAAACAACTTGATGTCACCTCACATGTCTTTCAGTGGATTTACACACACTTAGATGTTTCTTCCTCCCTCTCCCCCTCCTCGACTGGGCTACTGTCCCCAGTCAAACTCAGGATGCCATGCACATCAGTACACACTGCCACGGAGCTCCAGAAGCTCCTTGACATAAAATGGATATAGTATTGTTTAGCATGTCCACATTCCACAAGTCTGCTGCTGATACACAGATGTTCCCACTAGATTTCACTAAAGCCCTCTGATAGTTACACCTGTACCATGCCCATCTTTTTGTCTCTGCAGTGCCTAGCACATGGTTTTGGGTAATGTTTTAGGAAGAGACCCTCAAAATATGCTTAGCTGTAAGTAGTTCGGGGAGTCTGCTGGATTAAGATCTAGTACTTCAATGTTGCATCTCATTCCTAAGCTTTGAGAGAGAATGTCATTAAAGTACCTTAAAGACACCAAGTTTGGTAACTTCCTATTTTGTAATATAATGTGCACAAGAGAGAGGCTGAAAACTCTGACAGCAGGAAAAGGGAAGTGGAAACTGTCAGTTGCTCTGCTGTCCAGAAGTGACTCCTTGCAACTTTTTTCTGCTTATATAGTTGTAGTTCAGGTTAAGTCCATTCTTGTGCCATTTTTATCCACCTGATCTAAAATAATAGCATGTTTGCTATTAACAACTATTTACAAATATCTAATGAAAAGAATGCCCACAGCAATGTCTCTTGCCTCTTCCAGGAGCATTAAGAGTCCCTCTCTTAGATGAGCATGGATGCTGCAAAGACTTCATATGCCAAGTTGTGTCCCTACCTAGAACAGTTTCAGAAGACAAAATTGGGCTTTAACTAGAGAAAATGAAGACCAATCTCTTACAAAGGTGCTTTCCCCTTGAGCTGTGTGTGTATTTGAATCATATCATTCTAAAGACAAGGATGTTTACTATTTCAAGCTCTGGAGCTGGTCCTCTGGGGAGCTGAGGGAGGATGTAGGTCCAGGGCCCCTGTGCCACATGGGTGGAGACACGACCAAAATCAGGCAATTGGATCCCAGTTTATTATAGAAAAATGCAAACAATGGCTTTGTCTGTAGCTCAGTTGGCAGGGGTGGCTGCCTACTATGCACAAAGTCTTGGATTCGATCTTAGCACTACATAAAAAGCCACAACACCTGCAACCCCAGCACCTAAGGAATATAGGAATATCAAAAGTTCAAGGCCATCCTCAGCTACATAGTAAGTTTGAGGTCAGCCTGGAATACACAAGACCCTGTCAAAAAAACCCAACAAAACAAAACAAACAAACAAACACATAAAAACTCAAACAAGAACAAGAAAAACCCAAGCAATGAAGTAAATAGAAACAATATTTTTATAAGCATTGCATTTACATGAACTTATGAGGGTCCAGTAGGAAGAAAACCAAATACATGAAAAAAGAACAAAACAAAAATCCCAGGGCTCCCTCCAATGCTAAGGAAACACCCTTGAGGGTGGGGGTGCTGTGAAATGCTCTTCTGGCCATGACAGGCCTTTGCACTAATGATCTCTTTGCAGCTATGGTCACCTGCACAAAATTAACCCACAAGATAGGTCAACATTCCAGCAGACTAACTGGATTCAGTAGGTTACAAAGAAAAGAACACAAAGGTAGGAGTGTATGTGTTGGGGGACAAAAGAGGGCATGGAAGGAAGAACTCAGGAGTGAATATACTCAAAATGCATTGTACATATGCATGCAATTGCCAAAGAATAAAGATATTCAAGAAAAAGAAACAAGAAAACAGTATCTGACAGTAAGGAAGGGCCTTAGGTAAGGAAGGTCATCAAGCCCCAAGAGAAGCCCAGCAGATGTGAAACCTCGATATCAGACCCCAGCACACTGGCAAGCTTGCAATGCTTAGACTGAAAACCTGTATAGCCTCTGCCAGCACGCAACCAGCGCACCAGAGGTTCGTCACCAAGAACTGTGTTTGCAAACAAACCTGCTTCCTCTCCAGACCTTGCTTTCCCAAAAGTCTTATTTCACAAGTCAAACCCCAACAGTTCACAAAAGCCTGCATCAGTGGAAATCAATGTTATGTCCATTTTAGAAAGAGAAACCTGAGGCCAGTTCTCTTCTGCAGGCAGCTTCTGGGGCTGTCTGTGGGTTTCATGCCTCTGGGATGTTCCTATTGGAAAATCCAGAAACTTATCCACAAGGTGGACTAGGAAAAGGGATACACAGCATGACAGGAGAACTAGAAATTCACCCCCAAATCACACTCACCTCCAGATCATAACATCTGAGGTATGGGAGAGAAGTGGGGGACACTATGTCTGCCTGGCGTACTCAGCACCTGAGATCCTCAAGACAGTCATCACAAAGTCTCAGTCTGGGCCTTGAACTCATCTGGTCGGTGTCCAGCATTCCAGCCAGCAGAACCAAGAGGCAACCTATGCAAGGTGGATCAGACTGGAGGATTAGGGGAAGGTGCTGACAGTATGATTCTGGTGAATCACCCCCAGGGACATCAAACTAGGCCAGAGTGTGGGACAAGGCCTAGGATACAAGGTGGGGGTGTAGGCAGGGTCATCTGCCCTAGAAAAAGCCACAGCTCCTGCACAGGCTTTATTTAAAAAGGCTGGCCAGGAGCACCTCTTTGGTTTGCCCTGTGACTGTATTTGCTGACCACTTACTATGTGTCTGGCTCTGCATTGGACAATCCACAGTCCCCCGCCTTCATGAAAGACAAGCAGAAGGACACAAACTAAAACAATTTCTTTTTTTAAGTTTTTTTTTAAATGATCCATTTCTTTTCATATGCATTGGTGTTTTGCCTGTATGTTTATCTACATAAGGGTGCCAGAACTCCTGGAACTGGAGTTATAGACAGTTGTGAAGCTGCCATGTGAGTGCTAGAAACTGAACCCTGATTCTCTAGAAGAACAGCCAGTGCTCTTAACCTACTGAGCCTTCTCTCCTAAGACAATTTCTTGGGGGCACCCTGACCGGCTCTCTGGGGACCTAACTCAAGATCGGGATGGAACTTGGAGATGCTACAAGACCTAGTAGCTAATCCACTCCCAGAAAGGAACAGACAGTATATGATAGCATGAGACTCTCACTGGTTAAAGGTACTGTGGCAATTGTATCAAAGCAGCAGCAACTTAAGGCTAGAGGAAGGTATTTGGATGGGCAGGAAGAAGAGGAGAGAGCTGAAGCGAAGAGAGTAAAGGTTCAGACAGATGGCACAGAGATGTGTGCTGCTGAGTGAGAGAAGGGTCATCCTGGTAAGAAACCTGGATTCCAGCAGGTGCCACAGTAACCCACCAGGTGACGGCTGCTGCCTTGGGTGGCTGCCCCTCCAGAGTGGCCCTCCCTTACCCTCTCTAACTCTTCACCCTCCCTGATGATAAAGGCCCTACTGTTTGCAACACAGTCTCGATTCTCTAGCATGGCTCCTAAGGCTCAGTGGGATCTGGCCTTGGTGCCTAGGTCCTAGACCTCACTGAACAATGATCTTTGTCAGCACAAGTTACTCACCCAACCTTTCAAGAGGCTCTCTCAAGGCAGTCTCCTGAGCCTGAGACACTCCCTCCCCTCCTACTCATCCCTGCCACCCTACTACCTGGAGATAATTACTCATTTCTTAGGTTCTGCCAGTCTGCATTGGGAGGGGTCCACTCACCAAAGACGGTCCAGGGCCTGTGCTCCCATGTTCCATGGGTAGGGACAGAGGCCTACAAGGATTTGGCCTTCACACAGGATACCTGGCTGACCTGGTAACTGAGATCCTCAAGCTCTCCATGCTGTCTTAGGCAAAGGTGAGCATCCCAGGAACAGGTAAGGGCTTCTGGCTAGCTGCACAGCTCCCATTCTTTGGGTAAGAGACGTTGCTTTTCCAGGGCATCATCCTTGTTCTCATTCTCTGTGCTCTAGCAAAAGTGGAGCTGGTCCCACCCAAGGACTCAGGGAGGGAGGGAGCAGGCAAGGCAAGTGCGTAGTGCTTGAACAATGAGACCAAGCACCCTTGGCTTTAGCTCAAAGAGGCATGATCCCAGGTGGAAAGGGACATTGCAGACTTCTGGCAACATTGAGAAAAGGAGATCTTAATGGGAGTGAATAGAATCATGATACATGTATGAAACTGACAAAAAATTTTGAAAAGGAGAAGGAACTCTCTATTCCCATTTGGGTGGCTAAGCTGAGAGACACAGCAGGTGCCCAGAACTTGCTGAGAGCGAGACCAGGAGAAAGGAGGCAGATCCCGACAGCTTTGTCTAAGAACCTGCTCTCTGCCGTGGTAGAGCTAGAACACACCACCCCAGTACCAGGCACCAACTGACTCCACTAGCACTTAAGGCAACTCAGCAAGATCCGTCACTTGGATCAAGAATCTTCATACCACACGGTGAACTAGAATTAAGACTTTTTTTTTTGAGACAGGGTTTCTCTGTAGCTTTGGAGCCTGTCCTGGAACTAGCTCTGTAGACCAGGCTGGCCTCGAACTCACAGAGACCTGCTGCCTCTGCCTCCAGAGTGCTGGAATTAAAGGTGTGCACCACCACTGCCCAGCTACAGTCCCCCTTTCAAAATAACATGTTGTTAACAATCAAGACTCCATCAGTAGAGGTTCTGCTTAGAGATCAGCATTTGCCAGTTAATGTCACAGTCTGGGCAATGTCACTAGTCTAGGAAATAAACCACCTGACTATTCCATCTGCCCCCAACTAAATGACTGACCAAACTTGGTAGGTAAATAACTCAGGTACAGTTTTCCACTGTTTAGCAAAGTAAAACCCCATGACACAGGAAAGTTTCTTTTCAGTTTGTAAGATGGGTGTGCTGTTACAGAAAGAGTATTGGATTTTTTTCTTTTGCTTTTTTTGGGAGGGGGGTGTGTTTCAAGACAGGGTTTCTTTGTGTGATAGCCCTGGCCATCCTAGAATCAGTCTGTAGACAAGGCTGGCCTTGAACTCACAGAGATTCGCCTACCGAGCGCTAGGATTAAAAACATGTGCCATCACTGCTTAAGGAGTATTTTTAAAGCAGTGAGAGGGCATGTATATCTGTATGGGCACGGGCATGTATGTCATGGTGATGTATGTCTGTAATCCCAGCACTTAGGAGCAAGAGTTTGAGGACAGCCAGAGAAAGACCTTGTCTCATTCCCCCTTACATCTCTGTGCCCTCTGCAGAAAGAAATATAAAAACCAACAACTAAAAAAAATCTATTCTCAATTTTCTTAAAATCTTAACCTCTCATTCCACCAAGACTGTGCTAGATCAGGGCAAGAATGCACTGGAGGCCAGGCACGGTGGCACATGCCTGGAATCCCTATCTAGGGACTAAGGCAGGAGGAGCACGAATTGTAGATCAATGAGGGCTATTGAAAGACTATGGATTTTTTGGTTTGGTTTTTAAAGGATCTGGGACTGTCACTCATAACTAGGATGGTGATCTATGCTAGTTTACTTAAAGCTGTCCTGGCTTTAGCACTGAACATCCTATGTCCTGGGAAACCCCCAGTGCAGGACACACTTTAAGTGTTTGTCACCCAGTGTGTCAGAGAGCTTCTTCCTACTCACAGCCTTGCTTCCTGTAGCCTCCAACCCCAGCTGGATCTGCCGCAAACTTGACTATGGTGCCCACAAAGTGGCTGTGCCATATGATGGCTCTTTCCCATTTGGGGGACTCTGAGCTAGTGTTTCCTCCTCCAGAAAAAAATCCTACGAAGGGATTCTACAGACCCTAGTTCCTGCATTTGACACACTGTGGACTCCTGACTCCACTGTGGTCTCCAGGGGCAGCCAGCAGACTTCCCCAGGGAACTAGCTGCTCTGCACCAGAAGGTGCTTACTATCACAGCCAGATGAAGGGCAGCACAAGCACTGGTAGGCACTGGCTGTCTGTGTCCCTTTTCCAAGTCACCCTGGAACCTCTAAGCCCCATGCCAATCAATACCCTGGTTCCTGAGGCTGTGATAGCGATCAAACAGGTCAGTATAAACCAAGGCAGGCAAGTTCTTTTTCCAGTGACCTCAACAAGGAACCTGAGAAGTTGCCAGGAATTTGGGAAGGAATCTGAGGACCCTTACATTCCCAGGTGCGCACTGGTTGGCCAGCAAAGATCTCATTGACCATGACATGCAATCCAGTCAAGTTTCCCCAAATTGAGAAGTTTTACCCAGAAAGACAGTGTAACAAGGAAACTAGAGTCAGATCTGACTCTGACAGCTGTTTCACCTTGGGATGGGCAGTCTAAGCTCTCTAAATCTAGAAACAATAAAAGGTCCTAGAACTCATAGACTTGCGATAACTAAAAGAAAACAGGAAATCTTAAGCAAGACAAAGGAACACAATAAATGGAAGTTTAGAAATCGCAGCACTTAGGAGCAAGAGTTTGAGAACAGCCAGAGAAAGACTTTGTCTCATACTCCCTTACATCTCTGTGCCCTCTGCAGAAAGAAATATAAAAACCAACAACTAAAGAATTCTATTCTCGAATTTCTTAAATCTTAATTTCTCATTCCACCGAGACTGTGCTACAGCCGGAGCTGAGGGCAAGTCAGCGGGTGCTTGGATTGGTAGCAGGCTCAGTCCCTCAAGATACACCCTGCCCTTCACAGCCATATCCACCCACACATTCCTCAAACCCTTCAGTCTTCAGCCACTCATCCACACTACACTTCATTTCTGGGCCATCTGCCATCCCGGTTAAGATTTCTGCATCCCTACCAATCCCCCCATTCTTGCCCTCGACCTCCTTCCTATCCTTGGCTTCTTTCTCCATCCCCAAACTATCCTATTCTCCACACTTGGAGATCCATAAACATTTACTAAATGCTTACTTGCTCCATTATAGAAGCGTTCTATACCCCAGATATCAAATGAGAAGCCCCCATCTAATTTTTAACTCACCAATCCTTTCTAGGGACCTGTCTTCCTTTCTACTGTTACTTCGCCATCCTCCCATCCCCTCCCTTTACTTAGCATTAGAAACCTTGGGCTTCCTCCCCTGAAAATAAGCTGCTTCCCCCCACCTTTAGCACCCCACCTCCAGTTCTCTCCCTGAGGCCTCTCCCTCCTCACAGGTCTCTATCTTCCACTATTCTCTCAATTTGTGCCCCCTGTCTCCTTGACGCTCTGCCTGAATGTTCTGCAACTCTTGCCCAATTTATTCTTTTCTTCTTCTTTTTTCCCCACTCCTTAAGTACTCACTGAGTTCTTACTCTGTGCACTAGGCACGTGCTACATCTTGGAAATACAACTGCAAAGAAACCAAGCAGCCTCTTATGCCTTGGAAGTATCAGTTTAACAAAAGCTAGAACCATAGAAGACAGCAGGGGTATGATGAATGAAACCACGAGACAGAAAGGAACTGGGGTGGGCTGGGAAGGCTTGGCTACCACTATTAGCCACTTGCTGTGTATCAATCCTGGGTGATCACTTTGCATACACCACATCAACCTAAGCCTTGTATCGTTCATAGTTCCCAGTTGGTTATGGTAACTTAGAAAAGGAAAGAGATAAAATATGATCAAGGCCACAGTCATTAATTGGCTGAGTCAGGATTAGAACACAGGTCTAACTCCAAAGCTAGCCTCTTTCTGCGTCCCCAGAGGCTCTGTTAGCCACCTGTCCTCTCCCAAAGTGTTACTGCTGACTATCCCTCTAGATTTTCTTCTGAAAACACTTGGGTCTTTAATCACTTCTTTTTAGAGCCCTGTGCATTTCGTTCATTCTCTTATCCAACCAATCCTAAAAATAACCACATAAAGTAGTACTGTCACTCTAATCATTTTACAGCTAAGGAAACTGAAGCTTAAATGCATACTGCTAAATTCGAACCCACATCTGGCCGGTTCCGGTGCCTCTGGCCTCTAAACTGATAGTCCAAGAAGATGTGTCACCCCGAGACGCTCAGTGGCCACCGTCTGCCCCCCATCAAGACAACTCCAGTCCACAAACCGAAAACTCGTCGATGCCCTTACTTTTCAGATTGGGGGTCTAAAGACTGAAAAGTCACGCAGCTTGTCCAAGGTCACTGGGCCAGGAGCGACAGGGTCAGGGTTCGAAGCCAGGTGCCCTGACTTCAAAGCCTCGCGGATAACAAGCACAGTACCCTCCCGCGGCGACCCTGTCCACCTCGCACCTCGGCGCCCAGCGAGCCAAGCCCGCGGCTGTGCGTCCGCGCCCGGCCCCGCGGCCTCCCCGCCGCGCGCCCCGCACACTCACTTCAGGTGGTCCAAGGAGTGGATGTTGCGGGAGGACTTGCCGTGGCCCCCGCCCACCCAGCTCCGCGAGCGGCCAAACATGTCCGCAGCCCAGCCCCGCCGCCCGCCTCAGGTTTTCATGTCCGATCCGCCCAGCGGCCCGGCGTCCGGGGGAACATCTCAAGCCCAGCCGGCAGCGGCGGGGGCGGCGGAGAGACCGGCAAGCACCTTCCTCCCCCGCCCACAGCCCCGCACTGACATTCAGCCGGAACCGGCCGTTCGACCGCCGCGCTTTACGGCTGCCGTCGCGTGGAACTCTGGGAAATAAAGTTCTCTAGTGAGGCTCCGGGCGAAGGGACTCTGCGAACGGACTACAAGTGCCGGCATGCCTCTCGCGGTCGTCGAGAAGAGGCGGGGCAAGAGGGAAAGAGGCGGGCCACTGTCGGGGTGGGCGGGAACGGAAAACTTGTGGGCAGAGCTTTTGGGGATCACTCTGATCGTTAGCTTTATGATTAGAAAAAAGAGTGTGGACTGAAGCCCCAGCTACTAGAGAGGTTGAGTCAAGAGGCTAACAAGTTTGAGATTTAGCGAAGTTTAGTTCTCTTGAATAAAAAGGAAAAAAGTTACATTTTATTGTGTGTGTGTGTGTGTGTGTGTGTGTGTGTGTGTGTGTGTGTGTGTGTGCGCGCGCGCGCGCGCAAGCACGCGTGGAAGTCAGAGTACAACTTTGGAAAGTAGGTTCTCGCCTTCCACTATTTGGGTTCTGGGAATTGAACTCAGGTCTTCAAACTTGACAAGTATCTTTTAATATCTAAGTCATTTTGAGGGCCCTAATTCTCTTTTAATTTTGTAAAGAGTTGGGAATGTGGCTTGTGTATTATGGGCTTAATCTTCAATATCACAATAGTAAGAATTAAATGAAAATAAAGACATTGGGTGGTGCATATTATATGTCACTATCCTAAGTGATTTACTACTTAATTCTTACAACTCTGTGAGGTAGATGCTGTTATCAACCTCATTTTACTATCCAGGAAACTGAATCAGGGAGAAGTCAGGCACTTGACATGTGGCAGGGGCGGGTTTCAAGCTCCTGTATTCTTATTTGCTCTGTCAACAAAACAAATTAGTAACATCCTTGTTTCTCCGTAAAACCCTTTTCCTTTTGCGCTTCAGTGTTACAACATTTTAGGAAAATGCAAACAACAATGTACCAAAGCTAAATACAATGCACTTTCAGAGGTTTCCTCTGGTCTTCATCCAAAATCCATACCATTCCCACCCCCCCAAAAAAAAAACCATAAGAAAGAAAGGAAACTCTAAGCTTTCTATATGAGCTTACACATACCTGAATTTCCCTCTTATATCGGAAATGGGAACCTCTGTGGGAAGCAAGACTTTGGCGCTCAGCTCCGACTCATTTGTTTATTTCTATAGCTCATAGCTATTTAATTCCTATGGTAGCCCATTAACTGTCCCAAGAAAATAATTGAGTCAGGGGCTAATGTTCTCGCCAGTGCCCAGGACAAGATTTGGCACATAGTAGGTTTTTAGTAAATATTGATAGAGTGAATAAATGATGGTTTGCATTGCTTTCAAGAATTAGAGAAATGGAGATCAGTGCCAGGTCTCCTCTGTAATCAAGCTAGAGAGACAATAAAAGTCATGAAAGAACATGAGCAGGTTCTGACCCCAGGGAAAATGTCCCCAGCTCAGCATTTAGGATCCATTTCTCTGGGATTTGGTTTTCTCGTCTGGGATAAAGAGTACATAATGCATTGCCTTGTTCAGTGCCTATGAAGCTAAGTGTGACCTTAGATTAGAGAGCTATTAAGAGCTGGGGATAGGCTGCACGTGGTGGCAGAGGCCTTAATCCCAGACTCAGGAGGCAAAGGCAGGTGGAGCGCTATGAGTTTCAGGCCAACTTGGTCTATAGCCAGTTTCAGGCCAGTCAGAAGCTACACAGTGAGCCCGGGTTTTAGTGTTGGTTTGTTTGTTTACCAAGAACTGAACATGTACCTCTTGTCTTGATCTTGCACACACAAGACCTTGGTTTTGATCCCCAGCTATTTAAACTCTGTTGGAAGGCACCTTTGGCAAACTCATCCTCCTAAGGAAGCACAGGGGTTGTCTTGACAGAGGAATCTGAGCAGACGTTTTCAATTACTTAGCATTAGTTTTTAACTTAGTATTTTTTTAAACATGGACTACAAAGTAAAAAGAAACAATAAGCAACCTTATGGCAAAAGATTTGACCTGCCTGTGGTGCTCTCCATTTGGGAGTCATGGAAGCCTATAATGTAGTAAGAGGTACTCACTGATTTTTCTTACCCTACCGTGAAAAGAAAGTGCCTTGGAACTATCTAAGATTTTCAGTGGAACTGCCGGCATCCCTTCTCTACCTGGCTTCATTAAAAATGGGGAAACTGAGTTCCAAAGAGGTGAGTCATAATACTTAAGCAAAGGCTAGGGAGCGCCAACTTCAGGAGAGCAATTTAGAGACCGGTTCACCTCCCATGGGGCGGAGCAAAAAGTACCTACCCCGCCCCCGACAAATCAAGCCAATGAGCGTGGAGCATTGAGCTAGCCAATGAATGCGCGTGGGCATGCGACTGGCCAATGAGCGCAAAGCCTCTGGGTAGGAGGTGCTGGGAAGCTGCATAGCTACGCGGCGGCCGCAGCGATGGGCCGTGAGCCTGCGGGGGTGCGGACCCGGCTTCAGAAGCGGCTGGGGAAGACGACCCTGGGGACCCGGCCTCTACTCTGAGCTGCGGCGGGGGTGCGCGAGTGCGGCGCACCGTGCGAGCCCCTGGCCACTTCTAGGGGGACCCTGAGGGGTGAGCGGCCCGTGCGGCCCGCATCCCGATTCCGGGGCGCCGTGACCCGGTCCCGAGCATCTCGGGGGTCAAGGAGCGTCTTCGGAGGCCGCCCGGGGCCCAGCGCTGCCGCCACCGAGCCCCGGGGCGCCCCCTGAATGGCCGAACTGCCTCCTCGCCGGCCGCCCGGGCGCCGCAGCGGCTGAGGTCGCTGGGACCGCCCGGCCGCCGCCCTCACCGCCGGCCCCTGCATGCCCGGTGCCCGCGTCGCAGCCCACCTGGACGCTCTAGGCCCCCTGGTCTCCTACGTGCAGCCACCGCTGCTGCCCTCTATGTTCTACGTGGGCCTGTTCTTCGTCAATGTGCTGATCCTCTACTACGCCTTCCTCATGGAATACATCGTCCTCAACGTGGGCCTCGTCTTCCTGCCCGAGGACTTGGACCAGGCTCTGGTGGACCTCGGCGTACTCTCCGACCCTGGCTCTGGGCTCTATGATGCCGATTCGGAGCTCGACGTCTTTGATGGATATTTGGAGTAAGGTCCCTACACTTGCCCTCCACCATCCGCAACTCTTGGCCTGGGCCAGCTGTCCATATCATGCCACTGCCACTAGTTGGGGGCACCATCTGGACCGGAATGGGACCCCAAGAAGAGGCCCGTAAGTGCCCTTGAGATGGGGATATATTGCGGGGGAGGAAGAAGGTGGTGTCCTCAGGGCAGACTCAAATCCTTTACCCAAGCCTCTGATTTCTCTGACCACCTCCTCTGGGTCTAACTCGAATGCTAGGAATAGTGGCGTCTGGAGAGATTTCCCCCAATGAAAGGGACCCAGGATCTACATTATCATTTGGAGTAATCTTGCAATTTACCCCCATGACTTGTGCAAAAAGATTTGAGGTGGAGCTGCCCCCACCCCCAGTCTAAGCCTGTCTTGTTGGTGACCTTGGGTGTGGGGAATTCTCCCTTGTCCTAAAAGGATAGACTGCTGTCATAAGAGGCACTGGTCACTTTGGTTCTGTGACTTCCTGAGGGACTAGTTAAACTCAGGGACCTCAGGCCAAGGCCGGCAGAACAGAAACCTTCAGCAAACAACGCTGCACCTTCCTTTTGGCAGTGTGTCTGCTGCTGTATTTGGAGTCAGGTTTCAGAGCACCTGGATTGATCCCTAGCTCAGACCTGCAGAGGCTGTCTGTTTCATAGGCTGCCTCTGTGGAACAGGCAGGCAGTTCTGAGCTGCAGCTGGCTTTGTCTGCAGTATTTGCAAGGCCTCCAGGGACGGTAGGGTCAGCAGAAGGAACCACAGGATGGTTTGCACTAAAGACCTGCCTTTGAGCTTCTGCCAGAAGCTTTGTTGTAGCTAGAGGTAGAGTAATGTGAGTGCAGGGAGGAGTGAGACTGGCTAAAGTCTCCCAAGCACAGGGGAAGCTGGGCTGTGTGAGAGAGAACACTGTGCCAGGGAAGCCATTGGGCCCAGCTATAGGGCAGGCATTGCCTTATAGCTGGGTAATGCTGGAATTTGGCAGGGCACAGAGCCTGAGTGGCAATGAAGGGTCCTATGAAATGATGGGCAGGGACTCCTTTTAGACAACAGACACTAATGTCACTCACCCCAGGGAAGCAGTTACCCCTCCGCTCCTGTGTTACCTGATTGCCAACTCTGCCATAGAGGGTATCTTAGTTTGGGATACTATTCCAGAATAACATGGCTCGAACTGCAAACATCATTCTCATAGTTTTCCAAAGGGTACTAATCCTATGAGAGGGCTCCACCCTTGTGACCTAATCACCCCAACAGCGTCAACTGCAGGTACGGGACTTCAATCCTCCCTCATGACCTAATCACTCCCAACACCATCGCTTCAGGATCAGGGTTCCAGTGGTGGAATTTGGAGATCACTCTGTCGATTGTAGAAATAATGCACAGTAAGCAGGAGATATTTGGGGGCAAAGCCAGATGTCTTTGAAGAGCTCTTTGGTTAAGGTTAGTGACATCGTCACAGGAGCCAAGCACAAGGCAGGGCATGTGCCAGCTGCTCTGCTCCGCATTCCTGTCAGCCATGCTTTCATTGAACAAATGCCTATTTGTTGAGTGCTTGGTGAGCAAAGACAGATGGAACCTGGCACACAGGCCTTCGATGAGGAACACGAGTGGGCACTCAGAAACGCAGTGAGCAGTTTAGGGGCTCTGCTGCTGTGTTTGCTGTTGTTTGCCCAGCGCCTGACCTCTGGCAGGTGCTCTCTGAGAAGTGACCACGAGAGCAGAGTACGCGTGGGCTGCTTTAGTTAGAGGGTCAGAGACGGCCTCTCTGAAGAGATGAAAATATGAGCTGAGCCCCAAATTGATAGAGCTAACGAGAGAGCTCTGGAGAAAAGCCGTCTGAGCAGAGGGAATTGCTAATGCCCGCACCATGAGAAAGGAGAGGGCCGGCTCATTCAGCAGCTGGAAAAGAGGCTGGAGACACAGAAGCAAAAGAGATCGGTGGTGGCTCTGAGACATCATGGCCAAAAGCAGTTAACATCTGCGCTGATGGTCCTAGGAGGGCGTGACACAGTCCATCTGTCTCATGTTCTCTGAAGGTGACTGGCAGCCATGAGCAGAGCGCACTGAAGGGCAAGAGTAAGAGCAAGGAAGCCAGTGAGGAGTCTGTTAGCTGTCTGTGCAGCGGTGACGCCAGTGAGGAAGCTGTTAGTTGCCTGTGCAGCGGTGACGCCAGTGAGGAAGCTGTTAGCTGTCTGTGCAGCGGTGACGCCAGTGAGGAGGCTGTTAGCTGCCTGTGCAGCGGTGATGCCAGTGAGGAAGCTGTTAGCTGTCTGTGCAGTGGTGACGCCAGTGAGGAAGCTGTTAGCTGTCTGTGCAGTGGTGACGCCAGTGAGGAGGCTGTTAGCTGTCTGTGCAGTGGTGACGCCAGTGAGGAAGCTGTTAGCTGTCTGTGCAGTGGTGACGCCAGTGAGGAGGCTGTTAGCTGTCTGTGCAGTGGTGACAGGGGATTGGACAAGATGAGGTTAGTGAAGATGAAGAAACAAGCACGCACTGGAACCACCTAACAGAGGTGGGATCTCTGGGATCCATTCAGAACTGGAGTAGAGACCACGTGCCCTTCCTGGTTCTAGCTCCTCTGTGTGTCCACTCATGTGGTCATTCAACAAGCATTGGTCCTTCTTTTCCTCACAGAGTCTAGACTATGCCCTGATCCTGAGCTGCACCTCTGTCCCTGAGCCAAGTAGACTATCAGACAGTCGAACTTGGTGAAAAAATGTCTTATTTTATCTTCTTACTATATCAACAGAAACACTGCTGCTTCCAAATGAAAACATTGGCATATTCTAAGCTGAAATCCAAAGCCCAAATGCTTTGACATATTTTTCAGCAAATGCTGTTTGAGCAGAAACACCAAGAAACATTCCTTTGGGACTTTTCTTGCCTGACCCTGGGGGTAGGGAGCATAAGGAATATAGAGGATCCCCCATCCAGGGCTGGAGACTAATGAAACCCCCACAGTATGCTATAAGTCACAGGCCTAGCCACAGTTTGGAAATGCCATTTAACTCCACATGTTAGTGGCCTCTTCTATGAAATAGAATAAAAATAAAAATCTACCTTGTTGAGAAGACGAAGAGTTAGATCCCCTTGCATGGTAACTGGCCCATGAACAGCCTCTGTTACTGACAGGTAGGTGCAGTCTGGAGCTAACTGCCTTCACCTGCCTTGTGCATTAATATTTATGGCCCATGGCTAGCAAAAGTACCAGCTGCATGAGCTCAGGGAACATGCCCATTGGTACACACACACCTACCTCTATCTCCCTGCCTTTCTGGGCCCTAGAGACTTTTCCTCATGCCCGTAGTCCCCAGGGCACTGGTTCTGAAGTTCTGGAGAGCGGTTTCTAGAGTGTTCAGTGTGGCCCAGGGAAGTAGGGGAAGGATCTCCTTGCTTACTGGGGGAGAAGATTGGATGCATGCCTGGGAGCCTTAGGTGTGTGTGTGGGGGGGTGGTACTGATAGCTCGTCTGTTAGGTTAGAGAGGCAGCTTAGCCTGATTGCTTATTTCAGAGTCCTAACAGGTGGTAGCTGTCCGCTGGACCTTCCGTGGCACCTGAGATGCAGTGGAAGAGGGAATGGGGGTTGTTGTCGAGTGTGTACAGCCTGGTAGAGTGTGACTGTGGAATAGGGGTGACTGACTCCTTTATCAGACTTACTGCTTTCTTGGCCTTCCCTGCCAGATTGTAACCTGTGCTATCAGCAGAATGCCCAGCTGAGCATGCCACTGTCAATTAGGATGCCCGTTATTCCCATGGGGTCACCCATATACTCAGATTCCAGTTGTGGGAGACCCTCAGGTAGCCTGTGGTGCTCGGTCAGGGTGAGGGCCAACAGAAAGGAGGCTATTGTGTAGACAAGAGGATCTAGAGGTGTGGGTAGCAGGTGCATGCCCTGGTCTGCTGTGAGACACCCAGAGGGCTCCCTGGTCACAGTTCTACAACATTTCTGCCATCCCTTCAGGAATAAAAGAACACCAGGCCAGCTGAGAATACAGTGTGAATCCAGTGGCCCTGTGCCCTTGGCTCTGAATTAACACAGGCTGGAGATTCCAGCCAGAAAAGCACAGCCTGCATTACACCCTCTTCCCAGCCTTGGGATCTGTTTAGCTTGATGAAAAGCAGGTGGACTTTCAGATATTACTGCTGCCTTCATCCTGGACCTTCAGAGAGCACCAGCTGCATTTGGGAAACGAATATCACATTGAAAGAGACAGCCTTTTCTTTCTTTATGAGACAGGGTCTCACTTGGTAGCTCCAGCGAGCCTCTAACTCAGGATCTTGCCTGCCTCATGGCTGCTGACTTAATCCAGCCTTGCAAATAAAGAAACTGAAGACCAGAAAGTGAGGGTGCCAGAGAACAAGGTCAAATAAGACAGCAGTGTCTCCTGCACAGTGGCCACCGGGGAGCAGAGGAGCCTCCTTGAGGACCCGTTCCCCATGTCCCCCTTCAGTACCAGCTCGCAGCCTCTCCAGGCCCATCTCATCTACATGCTTGTACCTTTTTTCCTGAATTCATCCAAAAACCTTTTAGAAAAATTTAAAAGTTCCGCACTTACAGCAAAGTTTCCAGAAAAGTCTAAAGAACTCCTGTGCTCCCCTCACCAGAGCCAACATTCTGTCCATGTGCTCGATGCAAGCTCACGTTCTTCTGTGAATACACATGCATGCACATGAACACACACGTACTCATGTGCAGTCATGTCCGAAACATTTGAGAGTGCCCTGCAGATATGATGTTCCTTTGGTCCTGAATATTTCGCTCTATAACTTTCTAAAACAAGGATGTACTTGGTATCTGTAGCACCATTGTCAAAACCAGCAAAATGTTGTTTTTGAGATGGGCTGCTTCTGTAACCAAGACTGACCTACAACTCCTGAACACCTGCTCTACCTCCCGAGCACTGGGATTACAGGTGGGTACCACCATACCTGAAACTGCAACAGGGATCCAACCCTAGGAGCATGCTGATCCATGGCTTTATTCACATATTATTATCTGTCCCAGGAATGTCCTTTAACAATAAACATGTGGGGTCTGAGGCCACTGCTTTCTTTATTCTGGACTGGCCTCTCTGTCTATGTCTTGGTGACACTGGCACTTTTCAAGAGGCCAGTCTGGCATTTGTGGGCTGTTTCTGCCTGGGGTTGTCAGGTGGCCGTACTCTGGATGCCATTCAAGTGATGTGGTCTTAGGAAGGCGACAGAAGCGTATGTCCTCAGTACAGGGCTTTGAGAGGCACACATCACCTGTCCTATTGCTGTCGGCCTATTGATGTTGGTGATATCATCCGGGCCTTCCACTGTTGAGTTACTGCTTTTCCTTTTATAGTTTAAGTTTACTTAATAATACCAGTTTTAGTGCTTCGTTTGTTTTGTTTTGTTTTTTAAAGTCTTTTTTTATGTGGACTTTTTATTTGTTTTTTTTTTTTTTTTTTGAGACAGGTAGTTCAGGCTGGCTTTATGCTCACTGTTTAGCCAAGGATGCCCTTGGACTTCTTATCTTGCTGCTTCTACCTCCCAAGTGCTAGGATTTTAGTCCTAGGTCACTACGCCTGCTCTGTGCTAATAGATGTGCACCACAGTGCCCAGTTTATGTGGCACTGGGATGGGGTCCAGTTCTGTGTGGGTGCTCGGAAAGCACGCTACCAACCGAACTACAGCCCCAGGCCCTGTAAATTAATTTTACTTATTTTTAGGTGTTTCTGCTGACCCAACCCAGTGCCTCACACATCCTAAACACACACCTACTGCAGAGGTGCACCCCCAGACTCTGTGGATCTGTTTTCAAAAGAATGCTGTCTCTGTGAGAAGGAAGCCACTCTTACCTGGCATAGATGAAAATGAGCGCCAGAGTCATTAGCTTCTGGTCGAGTAGGAAAGCCAGCGATGGAAAGGCGAAGGCCGGCTTTGTGTGTTGAAATACTACCACCAGATAAAGGTTCCTGGCACCAGACTGGAATTTTTTCTGTGATGTAGTATGGCTTTACCAAGAACTGTAGAGCAATGTGTGCTTGCTGGAGAGGTGTGGTGGTTCTAGCCAGCTCATGTGACCTCCTAAAATTGTTTCCTAGAGCTTTTGCAATCACATTTGGGGTTTAAGTCCCACTTCAACCAACATCTTAGACAACTGACATCACCTCCCCCATGCCTAAGTTTCCTTCTCTGTGAAATGGGAATAATGTTACCTGCTTGGGAGCTTGCAGTGATTCAGTGGATTGGTGGCTGGTGTATAGTTGTATGCAGCACTATGTGGGGTTTTAGACCCAGGGGACCCCTAACCCCAGAAATCTTCCCCCTTTCTTGGGATTCCTTACTCTTCTGGCACCAGTAACCAGTAGAGAGCATCACTGTGGACTGGCTGTGAAACAGCCAGGGAGTGATGATGCTTGGTGCCCACCGAGTGTCAGCTGATGCTGGTACCCTTGCAGCTATCATCCCCAGTCCCAAAGGGAAGCCTTCCCAGGCTTCCTGGCTGGTAGGAAGCTTGACTGGGAGGTTAGAACCCGGTGCCCCTCCCACATCTTCATAGCTTCCCCTGAGCGTCACCTTGTGATGTTGTCTGGGAAGGGCTCATTAGATAGTGAGGGAAACTGAGGCTTGGGGAGGTTCAGTGACTCGCCTTAGATGCCCAGCTATGAGGTAGCGCGTTGGCCCTCAAGCCATTCCCACTTGCCCAGAGTTTCTGAAGTGAGGTGCTGGCTTGGAGGAGTCCCTTTAAGGTACCAGAGGAGTCAGGCTCATGGTACCCTTGCCTTCCTGCTTTTCCCTTTCTCTGCTCCAGGCACGGAGGCAAATGAGTGGCTTCCTCTACTGTCTCTTTAGCATTACTACATTACCTTTGTTATAACAAGAACTGTTTTCTTCCCCATAGTTATGATATAAACATTTCCCTTGAGTCTTCTGAGAACTGGGTGGTAGGTGAGGTCTTTGGAGCCCTTCTCCTTCCTGTAGGGCCTGGCAACTCTCCCATCTTGGCACTGGGTCCCCACCTCTCCTGGCACATGCCATTAATTCCAGAACACAGGAGCATGAAGCAAGAGGATCATGAATTTGAGGCTAACCAATGACTGTATAGTGAGACCCCATATCAAAACAACGATAAAAATACTCTAGAGTTGTGCCAGGTGAAGTGGCTAGTACCTCTGATTTCAGCTCTGGAGAGACTGAGGCAGAAGCATCAGAGTTCTAGTCCAGCCCAACCTACACAGTGAAACTCTGTCTTGGGGAGGAAAAAAAAAAAAGAGACGCAAAAACTACATTGTTTGGGGCTTATGAGATGGCTCAGCAGGGAGAGACACTTGCTGCCAAGCGCGTGACTGGAGTTTGAGCCCCAGGACGCAAATGGTTGAAGGAAAGACCAGTCTCATGAAAGTTATCCTCCAACCTTCATACTAGTGCCATGGCAGGGAGGTGAAAGCCATTTTAGGCTGCATCAATTTCCCAGGGCATCTCATTACTATACTCAGATATCACAGAATCCAAAAACTCTGGTCCGGGCATTCTAGAGAGAAGATACTCAACTTGTCTAAATAACTAATGTCCAGGTGACGTGTGACAAGCTTTAGGAGCTGTTGGGCGGGCAAAGCAGGGGAGTCAGGGACAGCTGCCGACAGCACTGTAGATGGCCTATGGTGATGACCATTCACAGCCAATGTGGGGTTGGAATTCAGGCCCAGGAAGCTGGTTCTCATCAGGGACTGACCCATGTGGAGACAGGAAGCCTCTCTCCCCTCTGTCCTTGCAGCTGCCAGGGAGGTGACCAGATTGCTACCACACCCTTGGCCACGAGCCAGATGGCCTCCAGCACGGAGATCCCGGATTTCTGCAAAGCCTTTGGGTGTGTGAAGACAGAGAGGTGCACAGGGGCTTTCTAGAAAGCTGTCTGTAAGAGAAGTCCCAAACCCATAGCCCCACGAAAGCTGATTTCTATTCTTTCTGCTTACCAACTCAGCTGTTACTGCGTACATGTATGTGTGTGTGCAGGGGTGGGCATGTACGTGCCATGCTGTATAGGTCAGAGGAAAACTGGTAGAAGTTGGTTTTTCCTTCCACCATGTGGGTCCTGGAGGTCAGACTCAGGAGGCCAGGCTTGGTGGCAAGTTCCTTTATCAGCTGAGCCACCTTGCTGGCCCCAGAATTATTCTTTAAATCAAGTTTTTAAAATGATCTGTTTATTACGTGAATGTTCCTGTTTGAGTCATGTCATGTAGGAGACCATGAGGTCAGAAGAAGGCACTGGATTTTCTGGAACTGAAGTTAGGTAGTTGTGAAGTGCCATGTGGGTTTTGGGAGCAGAACCTGCATGCCCTGTAAGAGACGCAAGTGCTCTTAACCTCTGAACCATCTCTCCAGTCCTTAAATTGGCTTTTAAGTGTTAAAAATGCTTTGAAAGGAGAGGAACTTGTGTGAACAGGCACCTGCCATCATTGGCTGTAACTAAGAGACTCAGCAGATGTCCTGGAAGTCAGCAGTATCCGCTAAAACCTAAGGCAAGGTGTGGGTACAGGGGCAGAGCTCCTGTCCGACCAGCAGCTGCTGAGACAGAGTGAGGCCTCCTGGGTGACTCTGACTCCTCCCACCTGGCTGGGCATCCCTGCAGTAGGCATCGAGGAGGGTGGACTCAGTAAAAGACTGTGCTTCAGGCTTGTAAACATGAAGGCTTTCGGCTGCACCACGTCTCCCCAGGGCTCCTCGGAGGGAAGAGCTGAAAGAGCAGCTACAAGTGGGCCCTGCTGTGATGGGACAAGAGCCTCAGAAAGTCTTTCTAGAAGGTCTAATGTAGCCGTGGCCCTGCTCTCCCACAGGTAGGCAGCTGGGAGGAGGCCAGAGGGATACAGGCTGTGTCTGGGGGGTCAGTGGGAACTAGGGAAGGTTCCTAAGCCATGGCGGTGTCCTCAGCCGGCCTTTAGTAGATGAGTCTGGCGGAGGAAGGGAGAAAGCCTATGGCTTCCACCCTCACCCTGTTCAGAATGAGGAGACAGTTAAGCCCCGTCTCCCCTTGGGTGCCCTTCCTGTGCAGCACAAGCCCTGTGTGGACCTCTGTCCATGCCCACAGCCTTGTCCCATCGTTGGGAGGACTACTCCAAGCAGAAGTTGCTCACAACTCAACACAGTGCATGGCGCCTTCTTCTAGCTTGGGGCCCAGCCTGTAACACACTGGTGTGTAAAAACTGAACAGTGGCTGGTAGTATACAGCATGTGTTTTGTTTGTGGAAACAGGCTCATACTAGATGGCCCAGCCTGGCCTCAAACTCACTCAGTCCTTGCTCTGTAGCCCAGGCTGGCCTCTAACCTGCCATTCTCTGGCCTTTGCTTCCTAGTGCTGGGATCATGGGACCAGGGCACCTGGGTGGATTTCAGGACTTCTGAGCGGAGCATCTTTCAACAAGTATCTTCTGCCTTGATGCCCAAAAGACGTATCAACACCAGCTCGTGGGTGGATAACAAGGGTGGAGATAGCCATGCACCTAAGTGCTTATTAGGGAGGAGCTCATAGGAACTCCATGTGGAGAGTAGAAGTGGGGCCAGCAAGGTGGAGCGGGGGGCACTGTAGTCTGGGGCTCAGTCCTGCTCAGAAGCCCCAGAAGCCAGAATGGGCATAGGACGTGCCTCATGTCACCTCAGGTACTGGGGGTAGGGGGTGGGAGTGCTCCACTATCTTCCTGGCAGTCCCTGGTGGGAGGCAGTTTGCTGAGGAAGGCATTAGCGATCCTGTTCTTACTGCTGGGCCAGGCGTTCTCTGGAAGCAGGACCAGGGCACCCAGGGCTGGGGAAAGTATGTGGAAAGAAGGGGTAAGTCACATGACAAGAGTTCTGGGTGTGGTGGCACTCAGATTGTGATTGTCCCCATTTGTTACCAGTGCATACCAGCTCTGCCTGCCCTACTTGTGCATCTGCAGGCAACTCACCGTGCTCTGAGCCTCTGTTTTGTAACCTATAAAATGAGGAGAGGCACAGTTCCTGGTGGAGATGGTTATACCTGCTTAGTGGCTCCCGGACAGAGGGGCTACAGGGACTGGAGGGGCTACTGGTTGGGGGCAGGGCTACTGGTAATAGGTGATGCCGGTGGTAGCCCCACACAGCCCTTGATGCCATTTATCTGTACACAGTGCGTGCTTCACATCCAGTGATCATCCTACTGATGACCAGTGGTGTTTGTAGAGGGAAGACTCTGAGGGGGCTGAAAGGATAGGGAACCTGGGCACCTCACTGTTGGAGAGATGCTGGCGACAGCTAAACATGGGATTCAGAGGATTGGAGGAGACAGGGCCAAGACTTACAAGTGATGCTGTGTCATGGGAAGAGGAGGCAAGTGGGGACAAGAGTTGGCAGGCTGCATTGAGTGAGCCTTCCTGTAAGCACAGTGCTTTCTGGGTGAGATGGGAGGCACTGCCCAATCCCTGAAGCTTGTTCAGCTGCCCCTGCTTGACCTCCCTCATAGCTGGCCTCCTCCTCCTGCCCCAGCATCTCTCTCTCCCTTCTGATCACCTGGACAGCCCTCTTCTCCATTGGAAAACTGTCCTGGTTCCCCAGGATCTCAGAAGGGAAGCAAATTGTTTAATAAGAACTTGGAATAAAAGCAACTCAGTAGAATGCTTGCTCAGGAAAAAGAGAGGAAAAAAACAGTGTAACCTGAGCATGGGGCTTCTGGAGAGTCCTAGACCTAAAGGACCAGAGCAGGCTTCCGTGCCCCAGAGATGCATCCCAGGCCAGTGGTGCAGTGGCTCTGTTGATGACTGTCCTTTGTCTTCTTGATTAGGCCTGCTTGTGCCAACAACCGGGTTCCTGCCCCAACCCAGGAGTGTGCCAGGAGAGGTGGGGACCCAGTGCCAAGATGGGAGAGTTGCCAGGCCCTACAGGAAGGAGAAGGGCTCCAAAGACCTCACCTACCACCCAGTTCTCAGACATCCTGGATCAGGCTTGACTCTCCAGCTTCGTGATGGATGTTTACAGGAACCCAGCCAGGGGTCACCTCTCTGCACTTCATCCCCGACTGCACCTGCCACCCCCACTTAACGTCTGGAAAGGACACGAGAGCTGAAGTGGGATGCAGACAGACTCATACTGAGGCTGCTCCCTCCAGCGTCAGACCCAAGACTGTTGATCGCAGTTTCAGGGAGTCACTCTGAAGAAGCATGTGCCAGGGTCTAGGGCGGGGTTTAACCTCTCCAGGTTGACAGAACTGAGATGCCGCACTGGAGAAGGCTGTCTCTGGCTAGAAATCTATTTTTGGAAGTGTGAGTGGTGTGGAAAGTATGAGTGGTGTAGATACTTGATTTCCATAAACCTGTAAAAGCAATACCTAGAGGCTGACTTATTTCATTAAAAAAATGTAAGCAACTCCAACCCCTTTTGCCTTGTCTTATTGCTGGTTTTTTGTTTGCTTTGTTTGTTTTGTTTTGAATTTTGGAAAGAGTACATTATGACTGACATGATTGGCAAAAAAGTCAGATGACCCAGTCTGGAGATAGAGGAGGGACTAGGGAACTCACTCTAGAGAGGCCACCTCCTCCCACCTTCTGAAAGCCTGAGTTACGGTGGGGAAAGCTAGGAGACTCTGGAGAACTTGGGCCTGAGTCCCACACATGGAGCATATGATACACCTCCATGAACAACGAGGGAGGGACTGGGTGTAGTGGTGCACACATTTAATCCCAGCACTCGGGAAGCAGAGGAGGTAGATATCTATGAGTTCCAATCTAACTAGGTCTAAAAAGTGGGTTCCAAGCCAGCCAGGGCTACATGGTGAGAGCTTACCTTAAAAATTAAAGAATGGGAAAGAGGCTAGGAATGGAATTCGCTTGATAGAATACTTACCTGGCTTGCACAAAGCCCTGGGCCCCAACACCACATAAAAACAGGCACAATGGTATGTGTATATAATCCCAGCATTCCAGAAGCAGAGATAACCAGAAGTTCAAAAATGAAAGCAGGAAGATCAGAAGTTCAAGGTCATCCTGGGCTATATTAGACTTTGTTTCCAAAACCCACAAAAAATTGCATCCTTTTTCCCTAGTCTTCTCTAGTCTAGAGTATGGCTTTAGCCCCTCCCTGCAGCCATGTGCAGTTAGGGCAGCATGGCACACAACAGATGGCAGTGGTGACACGCCCCACCTTTCCATGACAGGATAATCTGTCATGCAACGGTGCAGCAGAACTCCCCCAGGACGGCAGGTTTTTGGCTCTAAGGACAGTTGTATACAACAGGAAGAGAGAGAGGCCTGGAGGGAAGGGCTGAAGAGGGCCTTGGATTGAAAGTGTACTGCATGAACAGCCTGCCAGTTCCCCCAGAACTGCTTCTCACATCACACTGTGCCCCATACCCACAGAGATCCTTCAAAGGGCTCACAGGCCAAGCTGGTACGTCAACTCCGTCCCTATAAATGCCAAGTTTCTAACGGGAACCACAACTTACCCACCACTTGAGACGACACCAGGAGGATCTCCTCTAGCCTGGTGCAGCTCCACTCCAGGCTCCAGGGGTGTCCAATGCTCGTGTATCCACTGTCCAGGAGCCTTGTGCAGGGTGCAGCCTGGCCAGATGTACCTTGCCGCTCTGTCCAGGAGGCATCTTAAATTTGCTAAGATGCGAGGCTTCCAGCACAGGAGCCTTGAGCATCTTGTTCACACACGTGACCTCAGTGCACAGCCACACAATGACTACGTGAGCTGGTACTGAGGATTAGCCGTCCATCCCACCCTGAGCACCTACTATGTACAGGCACTTGACTGGGTGTAGAGGGCAGAGAGGTGATCACAGCAGAGAGACCCCCTGCTCCCCCAGAGCTCACATCCCTAGACAGGCAGACAACAAAAGGTATTGTCGAGATCGAGAGTGGGTACGGTACAGGGGGATGAGAGACAGAGAATCCGCCTGAGGAACCATGGCATCCTGTAGGAAGTCACATACGGATCTGGGAAGAACATTGCAGGCAGAGGCAGGAATAAAACACAGGGTGGAAGGAGTGTAGACCAGGCCGGCCTTGAACTCACAGAGATCCTCCTACCTCTGCTTTCCAAGTGCTGGGATCAAAGGTATGTGGTACCACACATGAACTTTTTTTTCCAAGATTTGTTTGTCTTATATGTATGAGTGTTTTGCCTGTGTATCTGTCTGGGCACCAGGTTCATGCAGTGCTTGTGGCGTCCAGAAGAGGGCAGCAGAACCCCATGCCAGGCATTGCTTTCAATTCTTAAAATTTTATTTTTAATTTTTATTTATTTATTTTTTAATTTTGTGGGCTGGAAAGATGACTCAGTGATTAAGAATGCTTTCTGCCTTTGCAAGGGACCTGAGTTCTGTTTCCAGCACCAGCATGGAGGCTGACAACAGCCTGTAGCTCAGTCCACGCATGGTGGACAGAAACTTTCAGAAGACAACTTGTGGGAGTTGGTTCTCCATGTGTGAATCTGGTGACCAAGCTCAGACCACTGGACTTGCTTACCCCCTGAGCCATTTTGCTGACCTGTTTTATTAATATTTTTGTTTCCACATTGGGTCTTCACAAAATCCAGTGAGGAGGATACTCTGCCTATTTTACAGGTGGCTAAGGTACAGAAGACACTTGCCTACATACATGGCAAGATAGAGCATAAGACCAGGCACCTCAGCCAAGAGTTGGTGTCACACAGTTCTAGGGTACGTCACTTCAGGAGCCAGGTGGCTTAAGATGCTGCCCAGCACACAGGATCCAGAACCGGTGAGGTTTATTGAGCATTTACTGTGTCCCTGGCACAGTAAGTGTCTTGCATAAATGAACCCGTTAAGAAGTGACAGCCCTCGGCAGAGTAAGGGGAGATACTTTTGGTATCTCCAGACAGACCAAAGGCAGAGGTAAGGGTCTGCCTTCCTGAGTGGCAGGTGTAGCAGACGCCTGCCTCAGAGAGCGCCTCAGTGTTGTCCCTTGTGGGCTGGAAAGAGTGACACCCCTGAGCCGGAAGCCCCAGCACAGATGCCCTCAGTAGCTGGACATGTCTCCAAGAATCACCCCCAAGCAGCCATGCAAACCACCCCACTAGGCCCTATAGCCCAGCTGCCACTTACTGGGGTGTGGGCCAGTCCTATTGGCATCAGGGCTAGCATGCTGGAGCCATACAGATGGCTCTTCTGCCAAGGCAAGAAAGCAAGCTGTCACTGTCCTGGCGGGGGAAGCAAGACCAGTGGAGCTGGTGCCGCCCGCCCTCTGGATAGCTGCAGCTCAGGCTGAGCAGCTTGGCTCCAGAACTGCTCCCAGTGCAGCCAAGCAGAAGAGGGGAGCGTTTCCCTTTGTACAACGGTCACTGCTTCAGCCCTTAGGCCCGGGAATCAATAACTTTCCACTGAGTCTTAGAAGCTACAAAGATCCTTGCAGAAAATGCAGGATCTGGACAGAGCTGGACTGCATGGTGTGCGCATGGGCTCAGTGCATGCTCTGTACTGCAGCATGTGGTTAGACAGTGCTCTGCAGCCTCGGTGGCTGCTGTGAGCAGTACACAGATGCTCTCTGCTGGCCCATGTCTCCTCACTTTCTCCCCTCTGTTCTCCCTGGAAGGCAAGCCAGCACCCGTTGGAGGAGTCCCCAGCCAGCTGTCCCATTAAGGACTCAGGGCTCCCAGTCAGCAACCCCTGTCACAAGCCAGACACACACGCGAGAGCCTTCAGATGATTCCAGCTCGGCTTCTAGCTGCCCCAATTGACTCAGAGGGTGGGTGGGGCCAGGTGAGCTGTCTCTTCTGGGCCTGCCTGAAGGTCAGGGGTCAGGGCAGAATAGAAGTGTGGGCTGTTTTAAGTTACTGTGGTTTGGGTGGTTTCTTTTGCATTAGATAACCAGTACAGAAGGCGTCCCCAGATGGAATGTGTGGGATAAACCAAGCTCCATAGCTGCAGTGAGAGTAGCTGGTGCATTTAAAATGTAGTGGGTGTGTGAAGAAGGCAGAGCAGCTCCCAGCCGCAGCAGCTCCCAGCTGCAGCCTTCCAGTCCTGTAGTCTACCATTTCCCTAGCTCTTGGTTCACGCCCAGGATCTCAGCCAGGCCTGACTCAGCCTTGACTGAAGGTTTGTGGAAACAGCGCCACAAGCAGAAAGAGCTATCATAGACTTCCTGTCACATTTAGAAGTCTGCAGGCCGAGGGCCACCCTGAGTGCCTTCAGAATGCCCAACAGACCCTATCAGGGGAGCGGCAGGGAAGAAGTGCCCTCTCACCAGGCTGGCCCTGGCCTGGCTGGTGCTTGACTGCTTCAGTTCTGAACTCTGGCCCGGAATGTCAAAGAGAAGGTCTTCGTCCTCCTGGGTGAAACCACTGAATGCAGCCCCAGGCCTGTCTGCTAGTGCTCAGAACCACCGAATGGGGCTGGCTTCCTACCTGGCCCTATAAGAGCGTGGAACTGCTCTTGGGGCCTGTAGAAGACCAAGACTTGTGTCCGTCCCTCATCTAGGCAGAGGCAACTCTGAGCCTGCGAGGGCAGGGTGACCAGAGGCCCACTCCCCACAGAAGCGCTGAGTCCACAGTACCCAGTGCAAGGTCCAGCGTGGTCAATGTCCCCGAGTCCATGCTGTGGGGAATCAGGAGACACAGGTGAGTCAATGAGCTTCCAGACACAGGTCAGGGGGGAATGTGGACAAACAGGGTGAAGGGTCTTAATATTGTGGCAGGAAATGTATTAATTTCCTATGAAGATGAACCCAAGAGAAATAGCAAGAAGAAAGACTTGCAAATTTCAAGGGTAGGACTACCCAATCCCAAGATAGAGATTATAGATAACTGGCTCAGCCTGTCTTTCCCCAGTCCTTAAGCCCGACCTCAGGGAGGTTCCTTGGCCCAAGTCCCCAAAGTCTGGAGGACACTTGCCATTTTGGAAACAGGATAGCTCCAGATGACACGTGAACCCAACCAACCTTGCTTGATGCCTTCGGTCCCACCTCACAAGGATACTGACCCAAATGTCCCTATGGTTCTTCCTTCTGGAGTTCTACCCAGTTACCTTGTCCAGAGCATAGCAGGGTCATCTTAGGCTGATCCGGGAATCCAGCTGCTGCAAGTGTTCCTGAACCCCAAAGGGGATAGTAGGTGTCCACATTCTGCAGAGGGGACATGGAACTTCAGGGCCAGGACTCCCCTGGACAAGCTACCCACAGCCCCACCTCCCACTCTGCATAGAGCCTTAAACACACCCCACCTGGCAGCGTGCAGACCAGCATGGATGGACAGGGTGCTACAAGGCCCCCTTCAATCCTGACTTGCTGTGTGACCTTGAACAGGTCTGCTCTGCCATATTCTCTTTAGCTGCAAAGTGAATCCTACTGTGGTTTTAGTATGGCCTGTCCTCCACAGGCTCACGCAGTGAACCAGAATGGGACACTGGTTTGAAGGCATAAGCAGGTCATTGTGGGTGGACCTTTGAAGGCCATAGCCAAAGCAGTTCCGGCAGCTAGCTGCTCCTTTCCAGAGTGTGAGCAGCTGCAGGCACATACTCTTGCAACCAATGCCTTCCCATCACAATGGACATGGACGGCACCGTGAGAGCCTGTGAGCCCAAATGCACCTTTCCTCCTTTTCATTGCTTCTGCCGGGTGTTATGGTCACAACAAGAAAGGAAGAGATGCCACTGTCTATCCCAGAAGATGGACACAATTGTGCAGATCAAAGCCACCCAAAAAGCAAAAGGTGCTGGATGTCAAACATCACAGTGGCTTAATAAGAATAAGTTTAAAGCTGGGCACAGCACATGCATCTATAGTACCAGCTTCAGAAGGCTGAGGCAGGGGGATCATGAGTTCAAGTGCAATTCTGTTTCAAAAATAAGTAAAAATGGTATAACTATATGAAGTTGGTATTTTTATGTTCTAAGGATGACTGGATTACACAGTTTCATATGGCTTACCCTGATGAAATATTTATTGCGTTTTATGTGGCAATGGTGTCCTAAGAGTTTAGGGCTGGGGACATGGCCCAGGTGTTGGACCACTTGCCTAGCACACACCAAGTCCTGACTTTGATCCCCTTTGCCACATGGGATTAGATGTGGCAATGCATGTCTGTAATTTCAGCATGTGGGAGATGGAGGCAAGAGGGTCATCCTTGGCTACATAGCAAGTTCCAGGCCAGCTCAGGCTGCACGAGACCCGGGCTCCCACAAAGACATCTTCATAGTTCTTGACTAATATAACCATCTCAAGTCTCTCTGCAGATTTCACATCCTTGTCCAGAGAGGAAGAAGCCAAGGCCTGCAGGACACATCACTTGCCAGCCCAAGTGCATAGATTGCTAAGCAGGGGTGGGATTTGAATTCTAGAGTCACACAAGGATCTCCAACCCCCGGGACAGTGCAACTTACGCCAGCGTTTCCACTTGAGGGCACTTCTGGAGGCTGGAGGCCAGCTGCTGGGCACCGGCAGCCGTGAACTTGTTGAACTGGACACTGAAGAGAGAGGCCCATCCTGAGGCCTGGCTACTCACATCCCAACCCTTCCCGTGATGCAGGTAGGAGACCCTTTGCCTCCCCAGGTACCACTGATCCCCTCCACTCACTCCATCACTCGCAGGGACACCATGTCCGGAAGCACTTGTGCCAGGCTCTTGGCTCCTGCATCACGGATGCAGTTATTGTACAAGCTGCCAGAAACAGAGGAAGGAAGACGGTTTGGGTGCTGGGCTAGCTCAGAGCCAGGTGCTGGGCCAGCTCAGAGCCAGGTGGGGTCCACACTCAACTGAGATGACGGCTCCATTTTATCTGTCAGCTTATCTGCCTGCCTACCTACCTACCTACCTAGCTACCTACCTACCTACCTACCTAGCTACCTACCTACCTACCTAGCTACCTACCTACCTACCTAGCTACCTACCTACCTACCTAGCTACCTAATAGACAAGGGACCATGTATCTCAAGCTAACCTGGAACTTGATATGTAGTCAAAGATAACTTTGAACTTCTGATTCTCCTGTCTCCACCTTCTGAGTACTAGGACTACAGACATGTGCCATCACACCCAGCTTCTGCACTGCTGGGGATGGAATGAATCCAGGGCCTCATATGTGCTAGGCAAATACCCTGCCAACGGAGCTACATCCCCAGACAGGCCCTACTGTCCCAATTTACAGATGGACTAATTGAGGCCCAGAGAGTTGTGCCCACTTATCTGTAGTTTCTTGGTGAGTTCAAGAAACAGAAAGTTGTACACTGGCTTTGATAGGTCAGGTCTATAATTCTAGCTACATAGGAAACTGAGGCAGAGAGATTATAGGCTTAGGCCAGCCTGGGATACATGAGACCCTGTCTCAAAATAGAAAGGTTGGTTTAATTTTCTGTTTTTTAATTTTTATTATTTTTGTGTATGGGTGGTTTGCCTTCATGTGTGTGCAGTGCCTGAGGAGACTAGATGAAGGCAAGGGACCCCTGGAACTGGAGTTACAGATGGTTGTGAGCAAAATGTGTTAGCTAGAAATTGAATCCAGGTCCTCTGCAAGAGCAGCCAGTGCTCTTAACTGCAGCCCCTGAAAACAGAAAGTTAAAGAAGCCTGGGGTTAGAGCTCAGTGTAGCGTGTTTGTCTGGTGTACATGAAGTAGCTCTAGGCTCCATCCCCAGTGACACATGCACACGCATGTGCACACACACACAGGGACAGGAGGGGAGGAAGTGGGGAGGGGGAAAGGGGGAGAAAGGAGAGAGGGAGAGTGAAAGAGAGGAGGAAAGTGGGGGAGAGATGAGCAAGGAGAGGAGGGGGAGGGGTAAAGGTGCTTCCTAGCCCAAAGCATTTAGAAACTTCAAGGAGAGCAACTTCCCAGGTTTGAAGACATGCCTCTTTCTATCTGGGCAGTTCACTGGATTCCCCTATGCATGCTGTTGTTAGTTGTAAAATGGGTATGAAGGGGTCTCTGTAGGGAGAGTGGGTGGGTTCTTGCTGGTTTATGTAGCAGACTAAATGTTAACCAGGGTCTCACAGTGTGACATACTCACAGGAACCACCGAGGGCCACATGAGACACCACAGAAGGGGTGACCTGTGTTGGCTATGGGAAAAAGAAACCCTGGAAACTGCTAAGACTCTGGAGACTTTGATGTTGGGACGAATGTATTTTGCATGAGATAGCCATAAGTCCTCTGTAACTCCCGTCCCAGGGGCTCTGATACCCTCTTCTGGCCTCTGCAGGTACTGTGTGCATTTGGCTCGTGGCTGTACACACAGACATGACACCTGTGCCCATAAAATAAAAATATTTTTTAAAAATTAAAAAGGAGAAAATGAGCTGAGCACCACGGTTCATTGCTCTCTGCTTCTTGATCACAGAGGCAGCTTCCTCACACTCCGGCCACCGCACTCCCCGCCATGATGGACTGTGCCTCACACTGTGAGCCCTAACAATCCATTCCTTCCCTAAGCTGTCTTTGTTAGGTATCTGGTGATGGTGACAATGGTAGTTAGCAAGCCTGCCTGGCCCACAAGCACCTGCCTATGTGTTCTGGACTTTCCTGACCTTCCACCCTCCTGTCCTTCCCAGCCCACCTCCCATCCCTCCATCCCGATGAAGATTCAATCACCTCAGGAGCCCTCTGCCCCTGAGAATCCATCCTCTTTCCTGCTTCGAGGCCATTGTACCTGCTGCCCTGTAGAGCTTCTCACCTCTAGTTCCCGCACAGGGCCACGTCTCACCACGTCACAGCACCTCTAGTCCCCACACAGGGCCACGTCTCACCACGTCACAGCACCTCTAGTCCCCACACAGGGCCACGTCTCACCACGTCACAGCACCTCTAGTCCCCGCACAGGGCCACGTCTCACCACGTCACAGCACCTCTAGTCCCCACACAGGGCCACGTCTCACCACGTCACAGCACCTCTAGTCCCTACACAGGGCCACGTCTCACCATGTCACAGCACCCCTGCTCTCTGAAATAAACTGGGGACACTCCCATTGTACTCTCCTGGGACATACCAATTCCCTTCCTAGAATAAATCACTGTCCTAAAAACCCCGTCTTTATGTCTGTGCTCTGTCCTGTATGCCCTCGAAGGCAAGGGCATCCCATGTTTTAAGGTTGGGAACACTGTGCACTTAGCACAATCTTAGAGTGTCAGGTGGGCACCAAGTACATATGTTATGACTTGTGCAGTGCACGACCCGTTCATCCGCACAGAGGACCCAGTTGGAAGGGTGTTAGAGATGGACAGAAGTCGCCTTTCCTGAAACATGACTTGGGGAAGGAGCTCTTTCCCAGCTGGATAGCCGAGAGCTGCTAGTGCTGAGCTCAGCAGCTGGGAAAGCTCCCTTCCCTCTCAGCCCCTAGAACCACACCAAGACTTGCTGAAAATGTTGGAACTGCTACACTGAGACCTACCAGGAGGTGGCAATGTGAGCACTGACTAGTGTGGTAATGGACCACTCAGAAGCCAGCCCTGCAGGGCTCCAGTCCGCTCTCCTGCTGTGGGTAGAGGCTAAGGCACAGCCATCCACGGCTCACTAAGGACAGACTGGGGTATGACATGTGATCCACTGACATGGTTTTTATTTTCCAGATGAGGAAATAGAGGCTTAGAACAAGTAAGCAACTTGCCCCAAGGCTCTGGTGATGTTCCACTCATTCTAGGTTGATGCACTGTAGGACCCAGCCATGATAAGCTTAATAGAGGCCTGAGTCTCAGTAGTTTACCCTGAGGCAATACTTGGTTGCAGGAAGGACCACAAACTGAGACTACCCAGGCACCACCCAAGAGCAGACCATCCAAAGGAAATGCCTAAGTTCCAACCATTGTAGATACGATCACCTGCCAGCACACACTCACCAGGACACCCCAGACAAATGTCAGCCAATCAGGGGTCCTGAACCTCAGAAATCCCTCACCCCCACCTTTCCTCCAAAAAAACCCCCCAACTCTAACTAAGCTTGGGGTGCTGCAATTGTTCCAATATGTTGGACACACAGAGAGTCAGAGTTTGCAAACTTGTGTAGAATAAAGGCTCTTTGCTTTTACATATGGGATTTGGTCTCCTTGTTGGTTTTTGGGGGACTTCATTGATCTGAGCCTAACAACACCACCTGGTGATGCAAAGACCTTGCAGCCAGCAAGAGGAGACCATCTTCCTGCCCCCCATCTCCCCAGCCCACACTGCATGGCACCCCACTCACCTCAGCCTTAGGAGGGACTTGGCTAGGGCCGGCAGGGCTTCCGCAAGCTTGCAGGCGCCCACATCGGTGATGCTGTTCTGGGACAGGCTACAGGAAGGGACGTAGAGAGGAAAGAGTTCAGGAGTAGAAGGCTCTCACTTTCCCATTGGCCCCCATCATGAGGCTAGAAATGTACTCCCCTTCCCCCCAGGTGGCCAGTAGTCATAGATCCATGATAGCCGGTCTCAGGGAGGGTCATGGGGCATACAGTTGTACCCACAGGACCCACTTTCAGGTATGAAGCTTTTGCTACAGAGACAGTGGGTGGCGGGGTGCGAGGTAGATGAGAGAAAGAGTGCTCCCCTCTTCCACCTGCTCTCTGATTTGCTAGTGACCCCTTTCCTCTTGGACCATTTTCCAGCACTCTAACTACACACAGTAGGTGCTCAATAAATGTGGACAAGTCTGGGAATAGAAAGATGAGAGGAGAGAGGGAAACCTATCTCGTGGTATACCTAGGCCACTGTAAATTATGAAGACATCTACACTGTATATCAAGGAAATGGCCACATGAATTCTTGGGATATTTTAGGCTTCTTAACTTGGTTTATAACATGGAATGATGACAGATTTTAAAAAATGTTTTGTTTGTTTTGTTGTGGGAATCGAACCCAGGGCCTTATGCATGCTAGACAAGTGCTCTCCCACTGCTGTGTTCCCAGTGCTTTTAAATTCAAAAAAATACTGTTGTTGTTGTATGTGTGGAGGGGCATGCTGCCATCGTGCACACATGCAGAGGACATGCATGTGTGGAGGGGCGTGCTGCCATCGTGTACATGTGCAGAAGACATGTATGTGTGGAGGGGTGTGCTACCATCGTGCCCATGTGCAGAGGACAGCTTTGTGGAGTTGTGAATTAGAACTCCCAGAAAGAAGCTGTGACTATAGAGACTGACAGATTAGAGCTGCAGTGATGGGCCAGGGCTAATAGATAGAGCCCTCTTAGAATCAATTAATTTAGAGGACCAATAGCCTCCACCAACCCAAGAGCTAAGACTGTCAGATAGCATCTTGGGCCTATAGAAAAGCTTCCCTGATCTTGCTGTACCCGCTTCTCTGGTGTGCCCACCAATGTATTTTTTTGTTTGTTTGTTTTGTGTTGTGTTTCGAGGCAGGGTTTCTCTTGTAACAGCCCTGGCTGTCCTGGAACTCGCTCTGTAGACCAGGCTGTCCTCAAACTCAGGCTTTTGCCCGTCTCTGACTCCCGAGTGCTGGGATTAAAGGCATGCACTGCCCCCCCCCAACCTATTTTAAGCTGCCTTGATTTATGGCTGTTTTTTTTCTATTAGACTGTAACACTTCATGAAATGCATCCATGTTGGAACCTGGAATTGAAGTGATCTAAATCTGTGTTCCCGAGCACTGGCCACTCCAAATGGCTCCCAAATAAACTCTTAACTGTGTTTAAGATGAGAGCAGTGTTTTTATTCTGAGGCAAGGTCTGATTATGTAGACCAGGCCAGCTGTGAACTCAAGGGCCCCCTGTTGTGCAGTCTCACTAGTGTGGGGATCACAGGTGTGTGGCCCGGGGTTCAACAGGAAACCATGTCCAATCCCCATACCCACTCCAGAACGGTTCAAACAAGACCATCACCAGAGTAAAGGTTTTACTGCTAAACCCTAATCTGTTGCTTCCCTTCCAACATCCCAGTGTAGTTTCACTCACTCAACTTTTATTACAGTGGATTTTATTACAACATATTTTATACGTTTCTTTCTCTTTTAGTGTGTGTGTAAGTCAGAAGATAAAGTGCAGGATCAGTTTCTCCTGCTCCTGTGTGGGTCCTGAGAATGGAACTCAAATTGTCAATTTGGCAGCAGCCACCTTCAATGGCTAAGTCACCCTGCCAGCCTTCCCCCACTTTTTATTTTCTTGAGACTGATTCTCCAGTCTGGCCTTAAACTCATGATCATCCTACTGTCTCAGTCTCCCCATGCTACTATGCCCAGCCAGCCTACTGTATTGTAATTATGATTCATTTGCTTGTTTGCTTCTGGTTTATCATATGTAAAGATGCCTAAGGCCTGGAAGCAGGATCTTCAGGTTCTCCACTGTTGCCTATGATAGACAGCAAGGGTTCTTTAAGTCTTTGTTGATTAATCCAATAAATGAGGTCTGGAGAAATGGCTCAGTAAGGTGCTTGTCTCACAAGCATGAAGACAGGAATTTGATTCCCAGAACCCACATAGAAACCTAGGCCTAGTGGTGCATGCTTGTCATCCCAGCACGGGGGAACTCTGGGGCTCACTGGCTGGCTAACTTGGCATAACTAACTGGTGAGTTCCAAGCCAGAGAGAGACACTGTCTTAAAAGAGGTGGGCGGTGTTGCTGAGGTGGTCCCAGACTACACACACACAGAGCACACACACACACATGCGTGTGCACACACATACGTGCACACATGCACACATACACACTTATACACACACACACACCACACACATATGCGCGCGCACATAGGAAGAACACTAATGGATAAGCAGTGGCTGGAGAGGAGAGTGTATGGTGACCCAGAACAGGAGTGGGGGGCAGAGTGGGGGTCAGAACTGAAGCGGGGGAGGCAGCGCCACTGTACTCACTTGAGCGTCTCCAGGACCTTGAGCTGAGGAAAGGTGGCTGAGAGCTTCCACACACCCTCGTCCCCAATCTTGTTCTCACTGAGTGAGTCCAGGCTGCAGTGGATCAGATGGTGGCCATTAGCCCTCCGGTGCCACCTGCTTCACTCTGAGCTTATGGGAGCTGGCGTGCACCACCTGGGGGCGCCATCAGCTGGCCATGGCTAGCACCATGGCTTTGTAGGAGTCTCCTGAGCAGGTCAGCTACTCTAACCCCTTGGAGCCTCAACTATTGAGTAGTTTCCAGCTCCTGCCCGTCTGCCCTTTGGGGTTGCTAAGAGCAGTGAAGGGGCT